>BCLH01000362.1:11743-32097 GCA_001602315.1 Zoysia pacifica
TCACTTAAACACATTCAAAGTCTCTTAGTTGCCTATTTCGCCTCATTCTGCGCTGCTTTTTTGCATTTTTATGCAATCAAGGCACTTTGATTTTAAAATCAATAGGGGTCCTAAGAGTGCTCTCCTTATATATATATTTTTGCCCGAGATTGACAAGATGAATGCATCTCATTTTTCTCTGTAGTTTTTTTTTCTTTGAAACTGTACGACAAGGGAAAACTCTGCTTTGGTAATATATTAATAAAAATAAAAAAGAATTGTACAAACACAACCAAAGAGCGGGAACAGAAGCTCTGGAAATAAAACTCAGAGAGGGAGGAAAGAAAGCTGATAGGACTTCGTGAAAACTACCTAAAAGAGCATGAAAGGAGGGTTGAGAGTCTGGTCGTAGTCTAATGGCTTGAGTGCATCCTTCTCCAGGAAGCAGGTCTTCCAAAGGTTGAAAGTGGGCCGACGATTTGGTTAAAGTTACATTAATCCTACTAGGATTTTCTCCGTGTACCGCCCAACCCCCACGGGGGACAGGCACGTGTATTCATATCTCTTAAGTTTCGTCTTTGTTTCGTGGAAAAGGGTTAACCTAGAGGTCTTATGGTTGGAACAACGAGGTTATATGATGATCCTCACCCACCTAAACAAATATGGGACTAACCTCACAACTTCACTTCTAGTCCTCAAAGGTTTAAACCACAACTACTACAGGCTTCTAACGAGCTAGGATGTTACAAACTTACAATCACCTCCATAAGGGCAGAAACTCTCGGTAGCATACCACAAATGTAAACGACAAGTGGATACCTTGAAACTCCTCTCGTTGCACAGTAGTAGCACTGTGCCATCTGACTTTCCACACACACGTGCGCTCAAGCAGCGAGAGGTTATGCTCTGATACCACTACAATGCCTCGCATCCAGAATCTGCTCACTGCCCAGCCCCTACGTGGGGCGGGCACATGTATTCATGCATATCATCTCTTACATTTTCGTCCACATTTTGTGTAAAAGTGTCCAAACCATGACTATTACATGCTTCTAATGGGCTAGGGTCTCACAAATTTGTTGCCACATTGGATTCTTTGCTAACTAGGCCAAGAATTTCTGAGGCTGGGCATGATATCTGGAAAAGTGCACTTTGATGTGCCGCACTAGTCATGCACTGCATGTAATAATTAATTATCTTGGTGGGTTAAAAAGCCAACCTGTGAGACTATTCATTGTAGGACTTGTATCGTACTTAATTTCATGTGACATGACAGCTCTGGAAACTTTGATCTGATACAAAGGATTGCGATTAGTTTGCATGTGAATCCCATCTTCTGGCCAAATGTTTAGCATTGGCGAACCTACCGTAGCTGAATTGCACAAGTTTGCCAATCCGAGATAATAGGAAAACTATGAGATGCATCCTTCGTTAATGTTAGCTCATTTTCTACTTCAATTGTTGATTGTTTGCAACTAATATGCTTTACATTTTGCTATAGTCAGTTGATCTACCCAGTGGAAGATTTGTTTACTCATGAATATGTAAAACTTAAGTTTCGCTGTTATTTCTTGAGATGTTTTATCATTGGCTTTTTTTAGACGAAAATTATCATTGGTTATTATTGAGCTAAGTTTTTGTCATTTACTGGAAATTTACTTGCATCATTCAGTCTTGTGTACATAGCCTTGGCCTGTTTTTTTTTTTTATCTATTTGATGGCAGACCTAACAAGTGTTGGTTTTAATTTCCTGCATTGAAGTTATAATTCTGTCTTATAAGCTATATTTAGTATCTTACATGGTGAGTTTGTCATTTATAGGATGCTACGTACCTTTTGTGAGCAAACTGAGGGAATGTTGCCAGAAAATATATCGGATGACGCGATGATGGAAATGCTCGCAAAAAGGTAAGGCTGTATGACATCTGTCTTGCTAGCAGATATGTATGTCTTCACTTTTTTTTTATCATAGTTCCTCATAGGGAACAGTTTGTCCTTTCTCTTCTAGTGCGATGTATCAAGTTATCGCGGCAACTAAACTTGGAATGCATTTTTGAAAAGAACATGGTTTGTGTTTTAACAATATGTATGTTATGTTCTTAATTAGATTTCTAGATTATTTATTGAACTTAGTCGATATCTTGAATTACTTAGCGACTAAGACAAACAGCCAATTATTGACCAGAAATATGTTGGTGCCATTTCCCCTTTTATCATTTTGATGTATTCTAAGATGAAGTTCAAAATGGATTTGATTGAAATTTAGAGATATCAAAAAGATTTATCATCTTTGAAACTCCAGGTGAAACTTTCACATCTCTGATTTTGTGACATAATTTGCCTGAAATAATAATTCACCTGTAGTAAGCAAAGAACATCTATGCACAGTTTTTCACTGCTAGACTAATTGATTGCAGTAATGCTTGTTTCATTCACAATTGAATTGATGTTTTACATTCTATCTGTCAACCAGTTGAGTAATGGTATATTGCATGCTATTTAGTCTCTTCTAATCCTGTTTATCAGACTGAACTTTATTTTTACATTATCTGTTATGCAGATATGAGAAGGAATTGATGCATCCCATTAAAAATTTGTTCAGTGGAGAGTTAGCCCGTGCGATGCTTATCCAGGTGCTTTCACTTTTATTTCTGTTTCTGGAGTATATTAATTTGAAATTGATATTTCACTGACCTTCAATTGAAAATTCCAGATTCAAAAGCTTAAACTGGATCTTGAGTCGTAAGTCAAACTAATCTCTATCTGAAGAAAGTTCTAATGAAACTGCATAAAATTAGACGTTGTCTTATTTATCAGAAATGGTGATTGAAATGTTTTATGCAGGGGACTACTGGAAATGGACCAGATTCTTAGAGCAAATGCAATAAACTTTGCTGTTCTTGCAGCTCTTCCTGCATTTGGTCTTTCTCTTCTGCTGCTTTTCTTTGTGCGAACATGGGCTCTACGTGTATGTATATAAGCAATAAAAACCACTTTTACAGTTCACAATATCACTTACAGCTTCTGTGCCGTGCCACTTGCAGAAGTTCGTTTAAAGATCTGTCCATGTAACCTGTCTTTGTTATGCCACACACAACTGGACATGGAACGTAGAAACTAGAAAGGGAACTATGTCAAAAATTGTAATTAACACTCTGTGTGTTGAATAGGACCATGGTGCAGAAGGAAGGGGTAATATTGCACGATGCCAACGAAGGCTGCTTGTTGTCGATGTAGAGAGAAGGCTTATGGAGTTTCAGCATTACAAAGATAATGGAATGGTAAGTATCATTAGTTATTCTGACTTGCATTTGTTTATGTGCGCTATAGATATTTCTCTCTCTTATGTTATAGTTCTCGCAGCCTTCTATTATTTAGTTACTGCCTTTACTGTAGTTTTTTTTTTACAGTAATGCCTTTATTATAGTTATTAAAGCCGACTTATTTGCAAGGTCTTGTTCTTGTACCAAAGAGTGCCAAAATCTCTTTTGCATGGAAACATTAGTTTGGTGATCTTGGCATGTCACCAGAGTTTTTATAGCATCTAATTTTACTGTACACTTTCACCAGTACAGTTTGACCCCCCTTTGAAGACTGCAACATTAACGTATTTGCCACTATGTTCACTAAATTACCAATTTCCTGTTATCTATCAGTGTCACAAAAACAAAATTATCCTTTTTAACATAATTGTGCTTCTCAGTGTTGAGATTTTCCATTATAATATTAATGGACAGCCACTCATTCTATTGTACCGGATAGTGGCGATGATATATTAGGACCCATTTCTCTTCTCTTAATATAAAAGATACGCAGACCTCCTGGTTACTCGAGGAAAAAAAGATTTACCATTATGAATACAAAAGGCGTCTTGGAACAAACCCTCAATAACATATTTGCAAGTCTTTGGATTAAAATATGAGCACATACTAATTCCTTGATGCGCTATTTTATAGGAAGAAGAGGCACTTTGTAAGTTTGGCTTGGTACTTTACACTCTCGATAGACTATGCAAAGCCGTAGAATCACATGCAAAAGAAACAGGCGAGTGGTTAAGGTCAGTTGCTCAACTCAAAGTTCATACTCGCTCTGTTTTTAAATCGCTATCGTTAGGATAACAACTTTAAATTCATTTCTGAACTAGAGTTCTTGTCCTAACGAAGGGAGTACTATATTGTTTGTTACTTTGGATATCATGTCATACGTACGAAAATTACTTGCACTGCAGCTTGAGAGAAGACATTTTTGATCTGGCCAAGCTCGACATGGGAATGCCAGACAAGTTGATTGTTGTCTCACGATTGAAGTGGATGTATAACTGCTTGCTTCCGTACTCGTCGAGTCGTTTGCCTCGTCTATAGCTCTCTACTGGGAAGCACAATGTAACCATTTTGGATACCGTAAGGAGAACTTCTGATTGGCAAATTGTGATCTCCTTCGTGATCAAGTGGGATACTTGTGAACACGTTGACACAAGGAATACGTGTGAGCCTTGTTGGCTTCTTTTTTGTAACAGCTTGGTGGTTGGGAAACTGCATCAGAAGTCGGTGAGTGCCGCCACTGCTGGGAATGATAAAAGAAAATTCCCTTGTCATGATAAATTATTTAGGGGCTGTTTGGATCTTTTCATTTTAGAAGAATTGAAATCTACGTAACGAGTTAAGCTATTTAGCTTGAAATTTGAGATTCTACAACTTTCTCAAGCTAACAAATAAACAAATAAGTCTATCTCAAATTCATAGAGTTCATATGGTTAAAGATGAAAATGAATTTTATAGATTATTATGTTATAATTTTATTTTTTAATTTAAAACACACTCATACACTCATTCACTCACTCCTCTGCAATGCAATAGAAATGCAACATAAATATGTTCTTTGTGTATTTAACAATAAATATACAAATATATTTTATATACAACTATATTAGTTTAATTAATTTATGTTTAAATTGTAATTTTTAAAATAAATTCAATTTCAAAGATCCAAACGAGCCCTTATGGTTTTGGATCACGTATTTCTGATGCATCCTGCTATTCCCAGGAAAGAAAGAGGACAACAGAGCCTTATATTCAACTCACGCATGAAAGAAATCTTTTTTCTCTTTATTGATGAATGGCATACTAGAAAACTTAACTATTATTCTTGTGATGAGCTCACGGTCATAACACAGAGAACGCTGCTAAAGGACTGCGAACTATTATTGCAGCAAGTTACTGTGAGGCTCTTACGGGAAGTGCAAATGTGCAACGCATCCCCACATTCTGAGCAGTTCACTTGCCGATCATGGCGAGCAGCGCGTCCTTGTAATGGCCGTGGGTGTTCTTGGCCACGACGTCGGCGAGCTTGGCCCCGTACTGCTTGGCGTAGGCGTCCTTGATCTCCTCCATGTCGGCCTCGGCGCGGGACACCACGACGCGGGTGAGCGCCGCCTTGGCCTGCTTGTCGGCGTCGTCCTTGAACGCGCCGTTGATCACCTCGCCGAAGTACTTAGCCGGCGAGTCCAGGCACTTGACGGCCTCTTGCAGGCACGGCTCGCCGGCCAAGTCCTGAGCGCGAGATGAAACCACAGAGGGAGTCAGGAGTCCGATGCAATTAGCCATCAAGCCATGGAATGCAACAGAGTGCTTTGTTGAGGCACGTACCTCTTCGAGTGGTTTGCCGTGCAGCTCCTTGTAGATACTGAACGTAGCCTTGAGCTGCGGCTTGCTCCTCGTGGCGAGCACCCTCACCACCAGCTCGTTCTGCACCAGTTTCGTCGCCGACGCCGACGCCGACTTGACGGCGGCGACCAGCGCCTTGGCCTCCTCCTTGGCGAGGTCCTCGCTCACGAGCTGGCCCTCGTACCGGTACGCGGTCACCAGCCCCACCAGCAGCTGCAGTATCGGGCAAGCAGTTCGTCAGCACGTGCCAGCGTTCATGCATGGCGGTGACTACTACTGACTGGTCGGAGTACGCACGCTGGCGTTGGCGTCCCTGACGCGGTACGCGACGTCCTCCTCGAGCGAGCGGTGGTACAGCGCCTGGTACGCGCGTCTGGCGCCGAGCAGGTCGTCGGCGGCGCGCGTGCAGGCGACCTCGACGAGGATGGCCGGCGGGTGCGCCTCGTGCAGGACGTGGTGCGCCCAGCGCGCGTCGCGCTCCCAGGGGTGCATCGCCCACAGCACCGCCGCGTTCTTGAGCCGGGAGAACTCCGTTTTGAGGCGCCGCACGAACTCGTCCTCGCACCGCTCGATCCCCGCCGCCGCGCCGGCGCTTGTCGAGAAGAAGCTCGGGAAGCTCCGCCGGAACTGCGCCCGCTTCTGCGGCTGCCGGCGCCACCGCCCCAGCGCCGACACCAGCGCCGTCTCGTCCACACCGAGCCCGCCCAGCCCTGAATGTATCCATTATTCCATCGCCATTGTCATTCCCATCTCCGTCAGCATTTGCGTGCTGCATGCGTAGAGGCTGGATGGACAGATCATCGATCAGAATTATTAGTTCAGAAGTACGTGTACCTGAGAAGGCCCTGATGAGCTCCTGGTGCTCGTCGGCCATGGTTGGTGGTGCCGTCGCCTCCTTCTCCCTCCTCGGTTGCGGCCTGAGATGCACGGGTGACGCCGACGCCCGCGGCGATGCAGCGCCGCCGCCGCTATTGCTGCTCGCATGTGCAAGGAACTGCTGCATTGATCTGGTGGCCGGCCTATGTAAAGCTGCTCAGCATGCCACGGCTCCAGGAATGGCTCAAATGCTTGCTAATTTATAGAGGAGAGGGTGATCTTTCTCCAAACGCATCTAATTGCAGGCTCGTGTATGTTACTAATGTGCCAGTTTTCTCACCGCTAATACGCTATTCAATCCAGAGTCCAGACACGCGCAACGCTTTCTGATTGATTTCATGGCGTTTAAACAAAAAGTTGGTCAAACGCGAAACGCTTGATGTGTGATGGCGAAATGGAAATTAAGTCAGGGATTAACAGCAAGTTGAGAACGGCACTTGTCCAAAATGTTCCACAAATTCTAGTACTGAACACAAAGCCCTGTGCTTGACTCGACTCGAGAGACCTTGTCGGTACCATGAGTAGGTTGTATGCAGTTCTGCTATCCTAGTTCACTTCTAATATCAGCTTTTAACCATTCATTCTATTCCAAAATTTTGTTCAAATGTGTAAAATTATTAATTATATTTCAAACACAATATATATTATATTTATCATATTTTTTTAAACAAGATGAATAGTTAAAACTGATTTTAGAAATGTCAGTATTTTAAATCGAAGGGAGTATTTAGTTTGCTTCTGTCATCAGGTTCTTGATTCTAGGACTTGGGTACAGACGAGGACACGCTCACCAGAGCGATCGTGTCCCAGGCTGAATTCGACATGAAGTCATATCAAAGAAGAATACAAGATCAGGTTTAAGACCGCGGTGACCCGCAACATTGTTGGCGACACTTCTGGCTATTACATGGATTTTTTGCTAACCCTGGTGGGGAATGAGAAGTAAACAACCAGGTCTAGGATGCACTCTGTTATTCTACCATTTCGCGGCATGATCTGAGGCAACACAGAACACAACAGTTGAATTGTTGGAATAGTACACCGTACTCATCTACCCAGCATACAACCATATACAGGGAAAAAAAAAAGTGATCAAAAGTTCACAAGAAACACAAAAGAAAGATGTGCATCTTTGCATCAAGTTTTTGCTTATCTTAGTGTCACGTTCACTTCATAAGAGATCATCATTTCTTCCTGGATGAGGAAGCAGCAGCAATTATACCACCAGCAACAAGCCCCACAACTCCAAATGCGCCAGTGATGATAGCCATGCCAATCATACCGTCTGCATTTACATACCAAAAAAGTAATGTTAATCCCTCCTAAGCATCCGAGTTGGAAAAACCAGAAACAACATTAAAATGTCTAGAGATTGCCCTGTGATGAGTGTAATCTTTCATTTTCCCTTCAAAAATGTGAAAGACTGCACATATAACTAGTTTCTGTTCTATCAATCTCAACTTTCTGGGTCCCTTATCTGACACCAGATGGTGGAGATTTGTGACATATGAGAAGGTATCCCAATCCAGATAATGGACAGTACAGTAAGAATGAAAGTATGGGACATACGTTTTTCCTACCATTATACTAGACATAATGTTAGGAAACTGAAAGTTTAATAGACATTCATTTCCGTAGTCTTACAACAGGCAGCTTGATAAATATTATACCGACCTCTTTTGGTTTTGTCTTCAACAATCTGTTGCAAAGTCAAAGCTTGCCTCCAGTCAGGTTGAATCTGAAGAAAAAGTGAACACGTACATATCCAAGCATCAATACAATAGCACATCAAGGATTAACAATACAGGATGGATGTCATAGAATGAAACAATTGCAGATAGACAGAAGTGAATTATCAATAACATGCATACATTTAACAGAGAACGAAAATGACATGTTTGAGAAGAAAAACAATGAATGAAAATGGCATTACGCGTTCTGGAACTTTATTAACTGTATTCGGTTACCAGCAAAGCAGTTCTGCATAGCATATGGTTCATTTCTTAGACATAATCATTACAATCTATCAAGTCGGACTGTGATTACAGAATCATGCAGAAGATTTGATTCAGATTTCTTTTTCTTAGACCTAAACACTGGTCCTCATTGGTTAAAATTCTTTGTCATAAGCATTTATAGATGCCCAGATACTAGTCACTACTCCCTCCGTTCTTAAATTGATGTCACCGTTGACTTCTAACACCAACTTTGATCATTTCTTATTAAAAAAATTGATAAATATCATATATTTTTATTATAATTTGATTTATCATAGAGTTATTTGAATCATAACTTAAAATTTTACACATTTGAACTAATTTTTTGAATAAGACGAAGGTCAAAATTGATGTTAGAAGTCAACAACGACATCATTTTAAGAACGGAGAAAGTACCATAGAAATGATCCAAAGTTAACAAAATGAAGATGTCCTATAGGAAGAAGCAGGATTCGTGGTCTCGCACTCCATGTGAATAATAAAAAGCAGAAAATGCTGAAAAAGGTTTAGTAATCAAACCTCCAAGCATCTTTCTAAAAGCTGTCGGCTTCTCGTATAATCCCCAGTCCTGTAATGTCCAACAGCCAACAAATATAGTTTTTCCCTTATTTGCACCGGGCTGCTAGTCTTGTCCAAAGAAGCTGGCAACATATAACATCATGAGTCCTCATCCGGCAAAATTGTAGAGGTCAAATCATAAATTCAAAGAACCAACAGGGCAGGTAAATGTGTGGTGACTTGAGTGATTTTGTGCAAAACTAAAAGACTAAGATGATGGATGAGCCTAACAGATGAGTCAGTTTCATTCTCCATTTCTCTCATCTGCAATCCAATTTTTCCAACAGTTTTACTTTTTTTTTAGCAAAAGGGGAGTCTGAAGTTTATAAACACTGCTATAGGAGTTATTTGATGAATGAACTGTTGGAAATGGCAGTTTAAGAGGAGCATTTGAAAAAAAAAAAACATGTCGTGATAAATATTCTTACGATGGCATGAGAGAGCACAACTATAAAAAAAAAGGGACACAATAAAGGAGCTTTTTTTTTTCTCAGGTTCAACAATTGTCACCTCTTGACAGGATTATTCAGGAATGGCAGCAATATTCATATGTTGAGAACAATAAACTTCTCAAAGTTATATCTGACTAACAAGCTTTAACTCTTATATGGAAGGAGGCAATATAATGTACATTACCTTGAAGCATTCCTATGCCCCGGTTTACATCTTCAGGCTGCCTAGAGTGAACAAGCGCCCAGGACAGCCTCATGAGGCTATCATTCTTCTGTTCTTCAGTTGCAGCCTCAGCAATTTCACCCTCGAAACCCTGGTTAAAAAAGAAAACAGCGCAAGCATTAACAACATAGATGAGACAAGAATTCGCTTGCATCCGGCCAAAATTAAAATCCAGAGTAGAGTTGCCACTTCAGGTGAAAATCAGGGATCACAATGCTTGACTAGCAGACACACACGCAAGCCGCAGGCTGCTAATTCGAAAGGTTTCGACACAAGAACAAGGAATCTAGCAATCGCCTAATATTGCACGGCGCGAGTTGCCCCAACGGTCACCCGAGGACCAACAACTCTGCTTGGGGAGGCAGCCAGACCCGCGCCGATCCGTCGACCTCCCGCTTACATTCCGCCCGAAACCTCGCCGCGCAGCGGAGGAGAGAAGCGAAACGGCGAGAAATTGGAGGCGTCCGTCCGGGTCCGTCCCTTGGAGGAGCCAAGCCGACAAGGGTTCTTGGTTGGGGAACGAGGAACCTGAGCTTGGGGAGAGAGGGCTTACGGCGATGATGTCTCGGTCGCACCATGGGAGGGTGTCGCTGCCGCGGAAGATCGAGCCCACCGTGTCCATGAACCGGCCGACGTGGTCGCCCATCCCGCCCTCCCTACCGTCCTCTTCCTCTGTCCTTTTTAGTTTTTCCTGATTTTTTTCGTTGCTTTTTTAGAGGGCGGGGCTGATCCGTGCGAGTGCCGAGTGGGGACGCGGATAGCCAGTTTGGGCCTACCATCGTTTGGGGCAAAGCCCGAATCTCTTTTAAATTTCAAATTTAAAAATAAATCTCTTTTCATATTTCCTAAGATTGATTTTTTTTTGAATTCTGAAAATTTGTCAGTTGCTTTGATGTTGATGAATGTACCGTAGATCTATCATGCATGCATCGAGAGAAGTGATGGTCCATCATTTATCCTGCACCAAAAATCAAATGCAACAAATAGTATGCATACTGTCAATCATGCAAAACTGGTATAGGTGGGATTTCCTCACCTGTCAGCTGGGTGTTAAAATTTCTTTTTTTTTTTTTACCAAAACATGCCCACCATATTTATCTTTTTAAGTCATATGAGTTTTACAGGAATTATACAAAGACTTTGTGAGAATCAGTTTAATTTTATTAAAAAAATATTTAGAAAAAACTCCTTCGTTTCAAAAGAGCTCTTAACTTTTCAGATCTTTTTTTAATCAACTTTTTAGATTCGACTGCTCTCCTCTGAGGTTTCTTTGGGAAAAAAAGAAGAAAAAGGAAATGATCTTTCTTTCATCCCATTGCCATGCAGAGAGAAGAAAAAAGAAAAAGAAAAAGGAATTATACGAGTTTGTGTTTGTTTATGTTGGTTATGTGCTCTTGGTGCAGGTTGCTGCGGATCGGTTTTAACCCCACGTACGTTCGCTTTGTATATTAGTTGCTGGTCGTACACCGCTTGGACGGAACACGGAATGCTGTTGTTTATCCTGCATTTTGCCTGTTTTATCGGTCCATCCGGACCGGACATACATGTGAAGCGCGGGGGTTATTTCGTGCCGAACCATGTTATACATGAAATAGGTTCTGTGAGACAGATATATATTTTTTGCTTTAGTTTTTATGATAAATTTTACTATACTTAGTTGTCACTCGTGACAGAATCAATGCTCTATAATTTAATTATAAATAGAATAGTATATATCCATCACATTTACTTTTTACTTTTTATAATATGAAAATGCATTCATTTTCTTTGCGTCAAATTTATAAGCCAACTGGACTATTCTTCGTGTACTGTCTCGTAACACAGAACCTGTCTCATACTCTACTATATAATATACGGTAGTAGACAAATACTTCCGTTTCTGTAATGGTAATTGTCGGAATCACGTACCCCGGGTACCCAACAGATCGCATTCCAACGAGCGAAAGTCGAGGGTCGGGCGGCACAAATTCCGACCCCTCAGCGACGCCCCTACGGCGGCCATGTCTTGGCCGCGTAAGGGCGTGAAGACCCTGGCCTTCGGAGATCGACCCCTAAGATCGACCCTCAGGAGGTAGGTACCGCGTTATGGTATATTTACTCTGGTGACCAGCTGCCATCCGTCCTGACGAGACAAGACGAGATTCACTACGGCGACACTCCAGCAGAAAGCTGCAACGGCTGCCAGACACGACGAGACAGCACTGTAGCCGGTGCGATGGCGTCGGACGAGCATCATTGTACCTGCCGCCGCGCACGACGCGACGGGTTATGACTACGCCTAGACGGAACGAAATGATGGCGACAACGACGGAAGGGCCCACCTGTCGGCGAGACGGCAGAATCGCGTAGGGCCCATTACCTGTAACCCTAGGGCCCCTCCTATATAAAGGGAGGCCCGGAGAACGATAAAAAAAACGGTCGAACACTATCACAAGCAACAGCCACAAACAAACGGAAGACAAACTCGAGCTCCATCAGAACCCGGGAATCTTTGCACCTTTCCGAGCAAGCACCTCAATTCACCAACGTTCTGGGTCCTCCCGCGAAGAGAGGAGCCCATCTTGTAACACAATCCTTGAGATAATCCTTTCCCTGGACGTAGGGTATTACACCGTTCGGGTGGCCCGAACCAGGTAAAAATTCCTTTGAATCTACTTCAGATTAGGCCATATCGAATTCGAAAGCATACCATCCCCTCACAATCGTATATTTACTGTGTCGATGGTCCGAACGTCGATAGTTGACGCGCCAGGAAGGGGCCATTTCTTTTTTGTGTGCTCTCATTTCGGCTTTTTAATGGCTCCATACTTCGTTGTAGGGGACATTTCGATCTTCCACCTTCGTTTTGGGGACTTCACGGTCGTTGTCTCTCCAGACGGTCGGTCATGGCAAGCCTTCGCCTTCGCCTCTAGGCAGGCTTTTCGTTTCGAGAGCTTGGACTTCGTCGCGGGCGAAGGTGGCGAGCTCTGCCTCCGGGCTCCGTATGGAAAGCACCCTTGCTGGTGGCCCTGGAGCCACCTTATTTTGGGGCACGACCCATCAAGAGAGTGCTTCACTCTCCACGCCTCGAAGGGCGCGGAACCGGCGACTCCCGGCAACATGTCGCCAGGTGCCAACCTGTCCCTGCGCCCCACAGTGGACGCCGCCGGCCAAGCTTGGCCGCCCCAGGGATGCACCGATAGCTCCGAGCCTAGGGGCAAGGCTCTAGCCGGGCCCAGCGACACGGCACGAGCCCGAGAACGGTCCACCTACCAGCAGCTCGCAGCTGGGGGGCCGTCGACCTTCGACACCCCGCTCGAGAACCTCGCGGCGGCAGCGTGCATCCTCAACGAGACCGCTGTCCCTGAGGATCCAGCGCTGAGGGAAGTGTACGACCACGTACGCTTCTACCTCGGCAACGCGCTTCAACGACCAGAGGCGTCTCTCCGACCCCAGCAGTCGGAGACAAAAAACAACCGCCAGTCCCAGGACCGGCGGAGCTCGACGCGCGACAGCCCAGTCGAGGAACGGCACCCTCGACACCATGCGGGGTCAGTTCTCCCCCGCCTCGGCCCCAACCTCGACGTCCGCGGCACCATCGACGCCAGGCGTCTGGCGAGGAGCGAGCTCCGCGACGAATCCCGCCGGAGACGCTCCTGCGACCACTATTACCGACGCGGCTCCCTCGACTCCAGGAGCCCGAGCCCTGAGGGGGTCGGACCCAGAGCGTTCGGATCGCTCATCCGGCACGCGAAATTCCCGCAGAGATTTCGCGCCCCGACCACCATCGGCCGCTACAACGGGGAAACAAACCCCGTCCATTGGCTAGAGGATTACCGCCTCGCATGCAGGACCGGAGGGGCGGACGACCTGTTCGCCATCCAGTACTTGCCGCTCTTCCTCACCGACTCAGCCCGAGGATGGCTCGAACACCTTCCCGAGGGCTGCGTCTAAGACTGGAGCGACCTGCGCCGAATCTTCGTCGGCAACTTTCAAGGGACTTACACGCGTCCAGTTAACTCCTGGGACCTCAAGAATTGCAAGCAGGGGCCCGGCGAGTCGCTCCGAGAATACATCCAGCGCTTTTCACGAAAGCGCAATGAGCTCCCCAGCGTCAGCGACACCGACGTGATCAACGCCTTCACCTGCGGCACGGCGTCTAAGGCGCTCGTCCACAAGTTGGGCCGGAGGAACTCTCGGACCGCCCGAGACCTCCTCGACATCGCCACAACCTTCGCCACCGGAGAAGAGGCCGTGCAGGCCAACTTCGACAGAGGTCGGCGAAGGACGAAAGGTCGAGAAACGACCGTCGAGGAGATCGACCCTCCGACCGGTCCACGAACCGCCGCAACGAGCGAGGTGGCAGCAGCTTGAGCCGCAAGGGCAAAGGTCGGCGCCACGATGAGGACCTCGTGGCCACCGCAGACCACCCGGCCCGACCCCCAACCAAGAAACCGGCTAACCACGACGGCCACTTCGATAAGATGCTCGATCGACCCTGCCCCCAACCATTCTATGACGGTCAAGCACACCCTCCGGAATTGTCACCTGGCAAGGAGGTTCTTCAGGAGCGAGCCTCAGGCCGACTTCTCGGCAGCCAAGACCAACCCTCAGGCCAAGAGCGTCGAGGAAGACGAGGGAACGGCTTTCCTCGAGCCGGAGGACTGTCTCATGATCTTTGGCGGCCTCCCGGCCTACTGCGAATCCCACGGCCGCCAGAAGAGGATATGGCGCGAGGTCAACGCTATCAACCCCGCGGTCCCCCGCTACCTCAAGTGGTCCGAGGCCCCGATTACGTTCGATCGGACCGACCACCCAGACCACGTTCCACTGCTCGGGCGTCTCCCGTTAGTGCTCGATCCCATCGTCGGCTCCGTGCGCCTGTCGAAGGTGTTCATGGACGGAGGGAGCGCCCTCAACATCCTCTATGCCGACGCCTTCCGGGCAATGAGGCTGACGGAGGCCGACCTCCATCCGACCCACCCTCCGTTTCACGGAGTCGTCACCGGGGGCTACACGACGCCCCTCGGCCAGATCACGCTCCCAGTCACATTCGGTGACCGGAGCAATTTTCGGACCGAGTCGCTCACCTTCGATGTGGTGGGCTTCACCGGCGCCTACCACGCCATCCTGGGTCGGCCATGGTACGCGAAGTTCATGGCCGTCTCCAACTACGTCTACCTGAAGCTGAAGATGCCCAGGCCGAAGGGCGTCATCACGGTCTCCTCGCGCTTCCAACATGCCCTGGCCTGTGAGCAGGAGAGTTTCGAGCTAGCCGCCGTCGAATCGGGCCCGGCCCAGCTGGACGTAATCCGCAAAACTGAAGGGCCGGGCCTAGCGCCCCACTCCAAACCTAAGTCATCAACATCCTTCAAACCCGCCGACGACTCCAAAGAGGTCGCTCTCGACCTCGCCGACCCCTCCAAGGAGGCCAGGGTCGGGACAGCGCTCTCCGACGAATAAGAAAGCGCGCTCGTCGACTTTCTCATTCGGAATCAGGACGTCTTCGCCTGGGCACCGTCGGACATGCCCGGCATCCCGAGAGAAGTCGCCGAGCACTCCCTCGGCATCATCGCGGGCTCTCGGCCCGTCAAGCAGCGACTCCGGCGCTTTGACGAGGAGAAGCGCCGAGCCATTGGGGGAGAATTGACGAAGCTCTTGGAGGCCAAGTTCATTCAAGAGGTCTACCACTCCGAGTGGTTGGCCAATGCCTGTAATGGTGAGGAAGAAGACCGGGCAATAGAGGATGTGCGTCGACTACACGAGCCTCAACAAGGCTTGCCCAAAGGACTCCTTCCCTCTCCCGCGCATCGATCAGGTGGTGGACTCGACCGTCGGGTGCGAAACCTTGAGCTTCCTTGATGCCTACTCTGGGTATCACCAGATCTCTATGCGCGAGTCCGACCGGCCGACCACGTCCTTCATCACGCCCTTCGGGTTCTTTTGCTACATCACTATGTCATTCGGGCTCAAGAACGCGGGGGCCACGTACCAGCGTTGCATGCAGAAGTGCTTCCATGACCAGCTAGGTCGGAATTTGGAGGTCTACGTCGACGACATCGTGATCAAGACCCGTCAGACCTCCGACCTCATCCGAGACTTAGAGGAGACATTCGCCAACCTCCGACGTTACCGGATCAAACTGAATCCCGAAAAATGCGTTTTCGGGGTCCCCTCGGGCAAGCTGCTCGACTTCGTTATCTCCGAGCGGGGGATCGAAGCAAACCCCGAGAAGATCTCCACGATCCTCAAACTCGGGCCAATCGGCAACGTAAAAGGCGTCCAGAAGCTAACCGGATGCTTGGCGGCCCTTAGCCGTTTCATCTCAAGACTCGGCGAGAAAGCGATGCCTTTCTATCGGCTGCTACGAAAAGCGAAGCGATTCACCTGGACCACCGAGGCCCAGGAAGCATTCGACCGGCTCAAGACCCTGCTTTCATCGCCGTCGGTGCTCACGTCCCCGACCCAAGGAGAGGCCCTCCTCCTCTACATCGCCGCGACCTCAAAGGTCATCAGCACCATCCTCGTCGTCGTGCGAAACGAGGAGGGTCGGGCTCTGACTGTTCAGCGGCCTGTCTACTTCGTCAGCGAGGTATTGGCCGACACCAAGACTCGTTACACCCAGGTGGAGAAGCTGATCTACGCCGTCCTCGTCACGAGCCACAAGCTGCGACACTACTTCATGAGCCATCCTGTCCACGTCGTCACCAGCTTCCCCCTCGGGGAAATCGTGGGTGGCAGGGACGCAGTCAGACGTCTCGCTACGTGGGCTATGGAACTCCTGGGGCTCGACATCGCTTTTGTCCCTCGGCAGGCCATCAAATCCCAAGTCCTGGCCGACTTCATCGCCGAATGGACCGAAGCTCAAGAGCCGTCAGCCTCCGACAGCATCGAGTGCTGGACCATGTACTTCGACGGGTCCTGCATGCTCAAAGACGCGGGGGCAGGGGTCGTTCTGATCTCCTCAAAGGGAGACATGTTCTGATACATGCTGCAGCTGCAGTTCCGAGCCTCCAACAATGCAGCCGAATATGAGGTGCTCCTCCACGGCCTACGAATGGCCACCACCTTCGGCGTGCCGCACCTCTATGTCAAAGGCGACTCTGAGCTGGTCGTCAGCCAAGTCATAAAGGTTTCCAGCTGCCGAGACCCGAAGATGCAAGCCTACTGCCAAGAAGTCTGCAAATTCGAGGACAAGTTTGATAGGCTCGAACTCCATCATGTTCTACGCCGGGACAACGAAGCTGTGGATGCCCTCGTGAAGATGGGCTCGGAACGACAGACGGTCCCCGACGGCGCTTTTCTCGAAGTGCTCACCAAGCCTTCCGTCAGAATCGCGGAGGAACCACTCGTCGAAGGTCCGGGCGACGAGCCGACCCTCGGACCAGGGGCAGAGATCATGGCAGTCGCCCCCGATTGGTCTCGCGACATCTTCGCTTACCTGCAAGACGGCACTCTCCCGGCCGACCCCGACGGAGCCCGGAAGGTCATGCGGCAAGCCAAGGCGTATGTCATCTCGGATGACGAGCTTTACAAGCGAAGCCTGAGTGGTATATTGCAGCGCTGCATCCCTCAGGAGCAGGGCATGCACCTGCTTGACGATATCCACTCAGGCATTTGCAGTCATCATGCCGGGCCCAGAACCCTCGTTGGCAAGGCCTTTCGACAAGGCTTCTACTGGCCGACGGCCATGGCCGACACCCAATAGCTCGTCCGAGCTTGCCAGGGCTGCCAGTTCTTTGCCCGACAGACGCACCTACCGGCACAAGAGCTCCAGACGATCTCGCCTGGCCCTTCGCCGTCTGGAGGCTCGACATCCTCGGACCATTCAAGAGAGCACCCGACGGTTTCACCCATCTCTTCATCGCCGTCGACAAGTTCACCAAGTGGATTGAAGCTGAGCCGGTGCCCAACATCACCTAAACCCGGGCGGTCGGGTTTATCCGCAACATCATATGTCGGTTCGGAGTCCCGAACTCCATAATCACCGACAACGGCGCGCAATTCACCGGTCGGCAATTCCGAGAATTCTGCGACGAATATCACATTCGCCTGGACTTCGCCTCCGTGGCGCACCCCAGGACGAATGGGCAGCTTGAACGGGCCAATGGGATGATACTTCAAGGCCTGAAGCCTCGAATTTACGACTCCGTCAGAAGGGCAGCGGGACGATGGGTAAACGAACTCCCGTCAGTCCTCTGGGGTCTGCGAACGACCCCCAATAGAATCACCAGGTTCACGTCATTCTTCATGACATTCGGGGCGGAAGCGATGCTACCGACCGACCTCGACTACGACTCTCCGCGAGTCCGAGCCTACGATGAAGAGAGATCGCAGGCCGCGTTGCAGGACAGCCTCGACCAGCTGCAAAAGGCGCGCGAGGTCGCTCTCCTGCGCTCCGCCAAGTACCAGCAAAGCCTACGGCGACTGCATGCTCGACGTGTCAAAGGTCGGGCGGTCAACGTCGGAGACATTGTGTTGAGAAGGGTGCAAACGAAGGCCGACCAGCACAAGTTGTCGCCCCCTTGGGAAGGACCCTTTGTAATCAAGCACGTCCTACGGTCTGGCGCCTACAAGTTGGCAACCGAGGACGGTCGGAAACTTGCGAACGCATAGAATATCGAGAACCTCCGACGGTTCTACACCTAATAAAAATAGCTAAGTTTTTGTGATCCTGCTCTCCTTTTTCGTTCTAGGGTGCGAGCCCTGGCCGACCCGACCACCCCCCGCACCCGAGGGCTACTTACCTGCACCCTAGCTAGTGTCGAAACTACTGACCTCGTTTTTCGTTCGTTATTTATTGACTTTTTACGCTAGGGCGCCGCTCCCTGTTAACTGTATGTTCGTCCTTTTTTGTTTCCTCGGGGTCGGATCCCTGACCCGCGCCAAAACTCGCGGGTGACCCTCAAACGACACTTCGCGCATTTTTCGTTCGAAGCCTTCCCATGACTAAGCTATCTACCAATCGGGAACTGATGACACTCTATGGCTGTATCGGGTCCGGCACCCGACCCTACGAGCTATGCTCGGTCCATTCGTTTGATTGACGCCAGAGGGGCGCGAAAAACAGACGTAGCATGCGAGGGAGGGTCAGAAATCCACATTCAAACTCCATCTTCTCGAACAATATTGTTTGAATGATATTTTTTATTAACACAATGACACTTTACATATTTGACCTATATATAGGAAAACGGCCTGAATCGCTCGGGCAGGAAGTCTTCCGTCTTGAAGTCGACAACGGCCTTCGCCCCCGGCTCCAGCGTCTCCGCCATGATCGCATCCAGCTGCTCGTCCGAGTAGCTCGACGCGAAGCCCTCGACGACCCTGCTGAGGTCCGCGTTCGGGTAATGAGAGCGGACCAGGGCCAAGCCTGTCGAGGACCCGTCCTCCAGCGCCCTCATCACGACATTGGAGACGATCTCCGGGAGTTGCCACAGAGTGTGCGCGACGACCGCCGTCGGGACAGAATCCGACGCTCCGGAGTATAACCTCCCAATAAGGTTCAGACTCGTTGACCTCAGGGTCTGAACCTCGCCCGCCAATCCTGCACTTCGAAACGTTAGAAGGCCGGTGGTGACCAGAGCAATCAGGAAGGGACCAACCCTTACCATCCCGCTCCTTAACGACGGCCTCCGAGGCGTGCCCTGCCCGATCGAGGCTCTTCCACAGGCGTTCATTCCGGATTTGGGCCGCCGAGAGCTCCTCGTGGACCTTGGCGGCCTCTTCGCGCGTCTGGCCAAGGTCCGCCACTGCCTGCTCGACCTCGGACAGGAGCACCACACGCTCCGACTTCAGGAGGTCGACCTGCTCGAAGGCACGGTCGCGCTCATCCTTCGTCATGCGCAGCGTGAATTCTAGGGTCGAGTGGGCCCTCTCGACATGTTGGTGGAGAAGCCCGAGCCGCCGCATCTCGGTCTCATGCTCTGCCGCTTGGCGACGAAGAACTAAAAAAGAATGAATCAGAGTCCGACCCAAAGGTCGGAGAAAACCGCAACACCTTACTGGTGACGTGAGGTTGGCCTGCTCAAGCGCCGTCGCGGTCCGAGTTGCCTGTGCCTCGGACGCCACCGCCTCGGCACGCGCCTTGTTCGCCTCCCCAAGGGCGACGCGAGCCGACTCCCGCGCAGAAAGGAGCTGCGACTTCAAGTCAGCCGCAGCCTCCCCCGACTCGGCCCGCGCTTTCGCTAGCTCTTCTTTGAGGCCGTCGACCTCGGCTTGGGCGACGAACCCGCGCGGCGGCTGGCCAAGGACCGCGTATAAGTTGTCCTGCAAAAAGTTATCAGCCCAAGAATCGGAAAAATAGAAGCGAAAGAACCGGACTCGAGCCTACCCGGCACTCGACGAGGTAGTCTTCATCGTAGATGGCGCCGACCTCCTCAGCGACCCCCAACAGCTGGCGGAGACCGGCAACCAGCCGCATGTTGAGGGCTCGGGCGCCTCCCACCCGATCCATCAGATAGCCGAAGCCATCGATCGCCCCCTCGAGTGGGAGGGGCCCTCGCCCGAGGACCTCCCAGGCGGCGGTCGGCGCCCCCACATCGTACGCCTCAACGGCGGCCCCGGCATCATCGCTCGGATCGGCGGAGCCCGACACTCTGACGACCTCGGGCAGTTTGCCGCGGGC
>BCLH01000362.1:45393-55780 GCA_001602315.1 Zoysia pacifica
TGCGAGCGCGCACGCCACGCGAGCCGCCGCGTGTCACCGATGCCGCCGCCGCCCGCCGGGGAGGACCCGGACGCGGCGCCCTCCTGCAGCGGCGGCGCTGAAGATGGGCAGGAGCGGGAGCGGGTGCTCCCCAACGGCGACCTCTACAGGGGCCAGTGGCGCGGCGCCGTGCCCCACGGCGCGGGCAAGTACCTGTGGGTGGACGGCTGCATGTACGAAGGCGAGTGGCGCCGCGGCAAGGCCACCGGCCGCGGCCGCTTCTCCTGGCCCTCGGGCGCCACCTACGAGGGCGAGTTCCTCGACGGCTTCATGCACGGAGCCGGCACGTACGTTGGCGCCGCGGGGGTCACCTACCGCGGCGCCTGGGCCAAGAACCTCGAGCATGGCGCCGGCGAGAAGCGGTACGCCAACGGCGACCGATACGACGGGGAGTGGCGCGCGGGGCTCCCTGACGGCTGCGGCCGCTACGCCTGGCGCGACGGCACCGAGTACGCCGGCGGCTGGCGCGCGGGCCTCATACACGGCCGCGGCGCGCTCGTCTGGGCCAATGGCAACCGTTATGACGGCGGCTGGGAGGGCGGCCGCCCGCGTGGGCAGGGCACGTTCCGGTGGGCGGACGGCAGCCTTTTCGTCGGGTTCTGGGGCCGCGAGGCGCCCAGCGGCGCCGTTCACCAGAAGGGTATCTACTACCCGTCACCGGCGGCGACGGGCCAGTCTCCCCGGGCACGTGACCCGAGGGACGTATTCTCCCGGGAGCTGCCGGAGTGCATGCGCACCGACACCGAGGGCCAGTCGGCACTGACGTCGCTGAGGTCGCTGAAATGGTTGGCGCGGTCGGTCAGTGGACGTGGGAGCTCGTCGTCCGGCCGGAGCACTGGCTCGGGTGGCAGCCTGGCGCACTTCTGGGGATCGGATGGGGATGTCAAGTGCGACATTGGAGACGACTGGAGGCGGCGGAGCTTGCGGGAGGGGAGGGGGCTGCCGCCACCATCGCCAGTGCCGCACTTAGCCAAGGATACTCCTTTGCGGGTAAAGCAGCAAGGGTTGACCATTGCAAAGGGTCACAGGAACTACGAGCTCATGCTCAACCTGCAGCTCGGGATCAGGTTTGTTTCTTAGCCGTACTGGTCATTTGCTTGATCTCTGTGACTTTCTTTGTTCTAGTTGAGTTCCATAATTTCCCATTACGCATCTTTCATAATGCCCGATGAAATGCGAATTCTGTAAATCATACCGTTGACTCAATGATAAACAGTAACCACGAATCTACAATATATTGCAGTAAATCACTTCTCTCACGCATTTTCAGCCAAAATTATCATGCATTAAGACTTTGCATCATCAAGCAGCCGATAGGCATCTAAAAATTCAAACGGGAATGGCAGAGCATAGTCCTGTTTGATAATTGGCAGAGATTTCTCTGTTTTGTGTGGCATATTCATAAGCATAATAATTTTTAAATTCTGAAATAAAATTATCATGCTGATGAATCAAAGAGACCATGCGCACTAAACCAAGAGAGATGCATTCCTAGTGGTAATTGATATATTGTTGCAAAAAGAAAATATGTTCTGTTAAGAATGTCAATATTCTTTCTAATATTATAAAATCTATTGTATCCTGAATGTACTAGGCATGCAGTAGGAAGGCAAGGTCAACCTATATTAGACCTTAAATCATCAGCATTTGATGCAAAGGAGAAAGTTTGGACGAAATTTCCTCCAGAGGGCTCCAAACATACCCCTCCACACAATTCTTGTGATTTCAAATGGAAGGATTACTGCCCAAAGGTGTTCCGGTTGGTCATCACTCCCATGTTAAAGATGCATACCATATGTTTCTAGTCATTTCAGTGAGTTATTCTCAACAACACACATATCTATTCTTCTTTGCAGGACACTGCGCAAGCTGTTTAAGGTTGACCCAGCAGACTACATGTTATCCCTCTGTGGCGATGACGCTCTTCGTGAGCTCTCGTCCCCTGGCAAGAGTGGAAGCTTCTTTTACTTGACAAATGATGATCGCTACATGATAAAAACTATGAAGAAATCTGAAGTGAAGGTCTGACAATTTCTGTTTTTCTGTTTCCAAATGTTTTTAACAAGTCCTATTAGATACGAAAAAGATTTGTTTTAAGTGTATCGATTACACATTACCTTACAGATGCTTCTGAAGATGCTTCAAGCTTATTATAAACATGTCCGTGCATTCGAGAATACCTTGGTGACAAAGTTCTTTGGTCTACACTGTGTGAAGTCTGGAGTACACCAAAAGAAGGTCCGAAAATTATATTGTTGTCCATCCTGTCCGCGTGAATGACCTTATTATTTTCTGATGAATATGCAAAACTCTGTTATTTGAAACATAATTTCTTTGCCTTAGTATATGTTTCCTACTTATACTACCCAGGTTCGTTTTGTCATAATGGGAAATCTCTTCTGTTCTGATCACACTATTCATAGACGATTTGATCTGAAAGGATCATCTCTTGGCCGTATAACTGACAAGCCACAAGCAGAGATTGATGAGTATACAACTTTGAAAGACCTTGATCTTAACTTTATCTTTCATCTACCAAAGCAATGGTTCCAAGAGTTCCAAAGGTGTGACATTTGACACCTATTTTTGTACTTAGGTCCTAAGCAGCAGTCAGTATCATTCTTTTTTTTATATGTATGCTAATGTAGATGTTAAATATCTTTTACCAGGCAAGTGGAGAAGGATTGTGAGTTCCTTGAGCAGGAAAAGATTATGGATTACAGTCTTTTAGTGGGTGTACATTTTAGAGGTAAGGGAGGCATACATACTTGGGAAGGTTGATTGTACAATCAAATGCTGATTTTTTAATGTCGCTGGTTGAAGGTGCCATTGATATTGATGGCGACAAACCTGCAACACCTCGCCTTTCAAGATGGGACCGAGATCATTTTCTTTCTGATCCAAACAGGTAATGGTGCTTACTTTTTCTTCTCAAGGCTATAGTAAAACCGTAGTTACATGCCTTATCTCTGTCCAAACAGTTTTATTTAGTCTGTAAGGGTACCCGAATTAATTGGTTCTTTGTCCTCCAATGTGATGATTGGTATGCTTTGACCGCCTTAAGGGTGGTTGCTCTTGATATCTCCCCCATTGAACAACAAGGTCATGTTTTACAAGGACCTACTGTTGTGCTGTACTGTACATTCCTTGCATTTGACAGTTTCGTTATACAACTTGATCTTGAGAAAGCTTCAATAACTTTGAATATGTATTCATAATCAGGCCATGTCTATAATAGGTGATCAGCACTATTATTACCTGATGACAGGAGTGAGCTTAATGTTTTACACATTTTGTTGCAAATTACATATGATAAAAGTTAATTTATTTGGCTGAGCAGGTGGTCGACCCTTAAACTTGGGGCCAACATGCTGTCAAGAGCTGAAATGACAACCCGAAAGAACGATGGTGATGTTATTGGAGAACCAGCAGGGGAGTACTGTGATGTTATATTGCACTTTGGGATTATAGACATACTTCAAGACTATGATATTGGCAAGAAGATTGAGCATGCATACAAATCTTTCCAGTATGATTCGACATCCATTTCAGCCGTAGATCCAAAACAGTATTCCAGGCGCTTCAAAGATTTCATATTCAAAGCATTCCAAGAAGACAAGCTAGATGGCTGAAATCATATTGAGACTTGGTGGTTGATTTCATCTGCCTAAAAGTTTTAAAGATCAAGCCGAGCCTGTCGAAGCAATATTTACCTGACACAGGTTTGTTCATTATCGGTTCATCAGGATGGCTGAGTTGCCGGAGCATCTGGTTGTCCCTTGGTTTGCAGGAATCAGATTGGTTGTCATGTAAATACTCGTCAGGATACAGAGTTCAGTAACATTTGCAATGAATAGAAATGTAATCAAATTATATGTAGAAACATGTAAAGAAAGGGCCAAAGCCATTCAGAGGTTGTAAATGCTTTTTGCCTGAGGGTGACGTGGGTATGGGCACAATTTTTCCATACTGTACCCATCAATAGATAGAAAGAAAGAAAAAAAATGAAATCCCCAGTTTTCTGCTGGCATCAATCAATCCATATGATTATCATCCACAAGTGGATGTTTTTGATAATTTAAATCCTTCGATGAGCTTTTGGAAAAGGGACCCCTTTGGAAAAACAGATGCAAGAGCAAATGATATGGAAGGTTATAACCTGGTTCATATTGATGTACTAGAAGGAGGAAAGGGCAAGAGTTTTACCTGGAAGGCTACAATTTTAGAAAAATGGTAACTATTAACAGAAACAACACCTATGACAATCGCATTGTTTAAGACCTTACATCTCAGAACACGGGCTGTACCGTCTCCAAGGGAGAAGGCGTGATCAGCGTTCTCACTTTGGGTTCATCGTGAAATAAGCGTTCAAATTAATTATATTTTTTTATTCATTGTGAAATAAATTTTTTATAACAATTACATTTTTATATTATAAATTATGTATATTTAGATATTATAAGTAAAAGTTAAAAAGCTTTGATTTTAATTAAATTCAGAAATACTTATATTTTAGCAAGGTAGAAATGTTCAAGTTTGCTCCCTTTTGTTGCTCATGCATAGATTTTTGTTGGATCTTACAGTTTACATGATTGTGCTCCATTTGCTTTAAAAATAGTATTACCGTTACCTTTAACCATTTGTATTATTCTAAAAAGTATTATAAAACAATATATTTTAATATAATTTTCTTTTATCAATAAGAGAATTTACACGACTAATAATTTTTTTTTACACATTTGAACAGTTTTTTTAATAAGAAGAATGGTTAAAGAATACTTAAAAATAAACAATAAAAATAATTTAAAATCAGATTGTATATAACAAAATTTACTATTTATTTTTTCTAAAAAATTATACTCAACAGTGATAATAATTTAAACCGAAAGGAGTATGCTTGGAGCCCTAAGCATGTTGTCAACCATTCAAGAACACGGAAGCCTGATGAGAAAAAAAAAACTGATTCTGGAGGATTTAGAATAATGGAGTCGTAACAGGAGCTGAAATTAGAAACCCGCAAATCTGCATGGAGCTCCATATATAAACTTAGATATACTAACCCATAGGTGGATGACGTGCGCGGCTGCAGAGGCGGCACGTGGTGTAGACGAACCAGGAAGAGCACAAGCTCGGCGGGGCGGGCAGCGAACGGGCGCGCGAACTCGGCGTCGGGGCGGAGCAAAACTTCCGGGGCGGGAGGGGAGAGAGAAACTTTGAAAAGATCCGACTTTGCCGGGGGCCGGATGTCTGGATGGGGGCAACACGTGCGGCATTGCGGAGGAGGGAACGACCAGGCGGAGGAGAGAGGGCCGTGGGCGAGAGGCTGGCCGGTGGAGGCGGGCGACGGTGAGGCGCGCCAAGACGGTGAGGGTGGAGGACGCCGGCGATGGGAGGGGGCTCCCGCCGCCGTCGCCGGCGACGGGGTCGAACGCAAGCGGCAGGTCGCGCGGGGCGCGGCGGCAGGGCGAAACCATCGCCAAGGGCCACAAGAACTACGAGCTCATGCTCAACCTGCAGCTCGGCATCAGGTTACCACCAGCCCGCATCCTGTTTCTTCACGGCCCCTTTCTTCCTGACCTTCTCTTCAGAAATTGAGATGATGTCTCATGGTGATCTTATCTCACCCCGCCCAGGCACCTAGTATAGATTGATGTGGCTTGGTGAATTATATTGTTTTAGTTCTTGAGTTCCACAATTGCTGGGGATATGTTAGTCGGTGCTATGCATGCTAATTCGTTGACATTTCATTTTTTGTGCAATGAAATTTCCGTATGCAGGAATATCGATTTGGTGATGTTGCATTATAAGAGATTAGACGGTCCTGATTCTTGGTTATGTAAAGCTCGATGGTTTTTTTTTTTTTGAGAACATGTGAATGCTGAACAGAACAGGTTTGGTCCCTGGACAAGTGGTGGTTGATGAATGATTTGTTTCTCTCACAGCGATGATACAAGATTTCAAGATAAACATATAATGGCTAATGTCATTTCTTGCAAGATCGAAAGCTAGAGTGATAGTGCCATGATTTTGATGCCTGCCTATGGCATTCATTCGAAGAATGCATGAGTCACATAAAGAACACACAATGTGCCTTTTTTTTCCTGAAAATTATCACACATGGGATGGGAATGGATGCATATTAGTTGCTCAGGGCTTGTAATATGAATTTGGTTGGATGTTCACGCTTGTAAAGCTATTTTTCATTCATAATAGAGAAGGGGATTATTGGGGATGTCCATTTTCTTGTTTTTTTCCTCGAACACACAGGGATGCTCATTTTTCATTCATATTAATGAGAAACATGAGAGTTTAGCGCAAGATACAGGAGAGTATTCATAGAATTGAGGAACAGCATGAAAGCACCCTATGAAAGCCATGATTTAACTTGGCTTTTAAGGTAGTAGTAGTTGCTAGTGGATTGAAATAGTATATTGGCTCATCCATTCTGCAGTCTATTTTCTAACTTCTGAAACTAGCAGTTACATATTTCAGTTTATGTCCTTATTATATTGTCTTGATGACAGGCATGCGGTAGGAAAGCAGGGTCCAATTACGCTTGATCTTAAATCATCAGCTTTTGATCCAAAGGAGAAAGTATGGACAAGATTCCCTCCAGAAGGCTCAAAATATACACCTCCACACAGTTCTTGTGATTTCAAATGGAAGGATTACTGTCCTCAAGTATTTCGGTTGGCCGCCACTCCTATCACTAATATATACATAGCAACTTCATTATGGTAGCATACATGCATCAGAGGTTCAACAGGCAATTTATTTTCAAATGATTTGCAGGACACTGCGCAGGTTATTCAAGGTTGATGCAGCAGATTATATGTTGTCCCTTTGTGGAGATCAGGCTCTTCGGGAGCTCTCATCTCCTGGCAAGAGTGGAAGCTTCTTTTATCTCACAAGCAATGACCAGTACATGATAAAGACAATGAAGAAATCTGAAGTAAAGGTTTGTACATAGTCTACGTTCTTTATCAACTTCAAAAGTCACCAATGGTTTTGTTATTAATTTGCTAAATACTTGTTATCATGTAGATATTTCTGAAGATGCTTCGTGCTTACTACAATCATGTACGGGCATTTGAGAATACTCTGGTCACCAAGTTTTTTGGTCTTCACTGTGTCAAATTAGCTGGAGCCAACCAAAAGAAGGTTAGCAATTAGCATTTGATTTTGTATCATGATACAGCTAGTAATGTACTCTTTCCAAGCTGATTTATTGTGCCTGATAATCTGTTTGCTATTTGACCATAACCCAGGTTCGTTTTGTCATAATGGGAAATCTATTCTGTTCTGATTACTCTATCCATAGGCGATTTGACCTAAAAGGTTCATCCCTTGGGCGCACAACTGACAAGGCACAGACAGAGATTGATGAGTACACTACTTTAAAGGATCTCGATCTTAATTTTATATTCCAGTTGCAAAAACCATGGTATCAAGAGTTTCAAAGGTGAGTGAGACCAGAAATGATAATAAATCATCACATTTTACTCATGCTAATGTTGATGTCAATTTTGCTGAAGCAGACAAGTTGACAGGGACTGTGAGTTTCTCGAACAGGAAAATATCATGGATTACAGTCTACTGGTTGGTGTACATTTTAGGGATAGGAGGGATAGGCTATTGACTGGAGGTTTGTTGAATAAATAGACCAATTAAATGATTTTTAGATGATTACTGTATACCTTACAATTTTCTTTGGTTAAAGGTTCCTTTGATAGTGACAGCAGCAGAGGATCATCACCTTGCCTGTCTAGAGGAGATACTGACCCGAACAGGTAAAATAAGGCACACAATAATTTTTCACTAAGGGTCCGTTTGGATCTTTGGAATTGAATTCATTCTAATAATTACAATTTAAGTATAAATTAATTAAGTTAATGTAGTTGTATATGGAATATATTTGTATATTTATTGTTAGCCATACAAGGGACATACTTATATTTTGCATTTTTATTGTAGAGAAGTGAGTTGAAGTGTGCTATAATTTGGAGAATAGAATTATAGCATAATGATAGATTCATTTCCATCTCTCAACCTATGAATTTGAGATAAGCTTATTTGTGAGTTTGAGAAAGTTGTGGAATGTCAAATTTCAAGCCAAATAGCCTAATCTATTATGTAGAATTTAATTCCTCCAAAATGAAGTATCACACCCGGTTTTATGGCTAAAACCGAATGACCCTTTATGTATGCTCTGAAACAAGTTTCATATATAAAGTGACTGCATAAATGGTAAAACAGAATAATGTCTCGAATAACTAACTATTACAAAAATAGACTAAGAGTCTTATTAAATTACAAACCAAACAGCAGAAATGAAAACGAAAGCTTCTGAGGCTCCACAGGCAGTTGATCGAATAGCTCGTCTAGACGTCAGCTCCAGGATCTTCAATGTCCTCCCAAGGTTCTCCCTCTACTGAGCAGCAATTATAAAGGTAAGATTTGAGTACAGGATGTACTCAGCAAGTGTAGGAAGCATATGACATGTGACAATTATCAAAAAACAGCCAATATAGGTTTTAATTGCATAAAAACACATATTTTTTATTAGGCACCTATTTACTAAGTGAAAAATATTGCACCTATGAACAGTAGAATAAGTAACAGAATCAAATCACAGTCTCCCACTGTGATTCACCAATCCAAACCAATACTAATACTAATGCTAATTCTCGCTAATCATGTGAGGGTTTATGCAATGTTCGTGACCGTGAGCACGGCTATCATGATAGTTTTACACTTTGCAAAGGTTGTACAAATTTTCTCACAAGCAGTGATTTCATCCCCTATTATCAGGTGACTAAAAAGAATCTCAATTATGCTTGTGCCGTCGTACTCGCATACTTCCTTTGGTGTGAGGGCCAAAAGATTACTACAAGCCTTTTCCATGACTTCCGCCAGCTTGTACGTGCCCACAGAGGTTTCATCTGTCGGGCACTAACCAAAACTCGAGAGGCCCTCTCTTGTGCCGAATGGTTCCCGGGAGTAACTCTCCCTTCTCCACACATCTCTCTCTAGACAGATCTAGGCGTAACCCGTTTTCCCCGCTCCACCGTTTGACACGCACAGAACTGGTTTTCATCACTTACTACACCAGGCCGCGCCCATTCTTAGCATCATGGTTGTACAGAAACACATGGGTGTCGCTCTATGAACCGGTCCTTAGATTTGAGAAGATAACTTACCAAAGAACAGTGCAAGTAACTCTGCACACAGCCCTACACCAAACATATCGCCCAAATCATCACTATCCAAGTTGCTATTAATCTCTTATTAATCCTCGTGAAGCATGCATAATGATTCATTTAAATACACCCAAACCGACGGTAGCAATCTAAGCATGTGATCTACTCAACAGTAAGTAAACTAAGACGACAAGGCATAATGTGAAAGACTAAAAATTTCTACTAATAGGTGCGCAGTCAATTTGATACAAACATGCAATCTACAAGATATATATTTTGAAAATAACCACAAGATGGTCAAAGACACTTGCCTTGCTGCTCTTAGGAGTAAAAGTCGATGGTCTCGAACTCTTGCTGTTGGAAGTCTTCGATGAACTGCAGCTCCAGGACGAAGTCACCTAACGCATGAGAACACAACAATCAATCAAATGCAATAAAACATAACAAAATCAGTATGATGATGTCATGAATGCATAGATTATTTTGGTACGATCGTTTTGATATATTATTTGCTGGAATCGAAGTTACGGATCAAAAGTTATGGCATTTATAAGGTTCAAGGACTAATTTGTAGTTTACAAAATTATTGAGGACTAAAATGTGATTACCGAAAAGTTCAGAGTGAAATGTAAATTCGTCATTCGGCAGGGACTAATTTATAATTAAAATTAAGTGTAGAGGCTTTTCTGCAAAAGTGTCATAATTAATTATTAAATAATTAATTATTAAATAACTATCATAATTAATTATTATTAAATAAATTATTATAATTATTTTTTAGATTATTAATATTATTAATTATATAATTATTGGTTAATCTGAAATTAATTAATCTAATATCTAATTAATTTTAATTAATCGGGTATGCTGACGTCGTGCTGATGTCATGCTGACGCAATAAAAAATCTAATTTATTTTTATTTCTAATTCGAGAATTAATCTAGGCCGTTGATTTCAAATTGAACGGATCTGATTATTCGAGTGACGTGGCTCGATGTGGGGTGTCGGATTTGGATCGAATGGGTGTGATTAATTGGGCGACGTGGCACATTGTGGGCGCTCGGATTTAGATCGGGCGGTAGGGATTTAAAACGAGGGGGAGGGTTAGCGCGATCCGTCTGATTTGAATTGGACGGCCGAGGCTCGGC
>BCLH01000362.1:56221-97912 GCA_001602315.1 Zoysia pacifica
CGGGGCTCGGCAGCGGTTGCGGGCGCGGAGGCGGCGCAGGAAGGAAGCGAGGGCGACTGGGCCTGGTGGGCTGGGCCGCGCGGGGAGGAGGGAGAGGTGGGCCGGCGGGGAGGAGAGAGGAGAGGGAAAAAGGGCCCAGGGAGAGGTTTGGGTTTTCTTCTTTTTATTTCTTTTCTTTATTCCTTTTTAATCCTTTTCTTTTTTTTTCTAAAATTCTTGATCTACTATTTATTCACTCAATAATTATATGCAATGACATGAGATGACATGATGCACCTTAGCAATTAAATTTTTTTTCTTCTAATCTAAATTGTGAAATGCATTTAAATTTCGAAATTTTAAATATTGAAAATAGTCGAAAATTTTGGGTGTCACATGAAGGGATCCAAACGACCCCTTAGTGAAACAAGATACATATTCAAATACTTGTCAGATGCAGCATCATTGACAGCCCTTTGTTCATTGATGTGTAATTTTTATTCCTAAGTTGGTCTGTGTGTTTGGTAGCTCCACCATGGATCCCCTATGCTAAATGGTGGAATTCATATTTAGTAACCAAAAAATTTAGGCATCTTTCATAGTTCCTGGCTGAGTTAGGTCTTAGTGCCTAGTTTAGTGATTACTGTAACAACATTTGGTACTAGGTAACAAAACGTTTGAGAAACCTGTAAGATAAAAATGACTCTCATGAATACTAAGGTTTAGTAGCTCTGATATCAATACCTCCATCTCTTGTTTTGATCAGATAGTGATATTTTTTGCTGCATTATTGCATTGCGACATTAACATAACATTACAAACGCTCATTGTTTGAACAGGTTAGCCAAGATAAAACTTGGGTCAAACATGCCAACAAGAGCTGAATTGACAGTACGAAAGAGTGATTGTGAGTTGCAGACTATGGGAGAACCTTCTGGGGAGTTCTACGATGTTATATTGTACTTTGGAATTATAGACATACTTCAAGACTATGATATCAGCAAAAAGCTTGAGCATGCCTACAAGTCATTCCAGTACGATCCAACGTCTATCTCAGCAGTAGACCCGAAACAGTACTCAAGACGCTTCAGAGATTTCGTATTCAAAGCCTTCCAAGAAGAAAAGATAGACTCCTGAAAACACATTGAAATTCGAGAGCTACTGTTGCCACTGACATGGATATCAGTTTTGAAATGTCCAAACATGGTGTTGCCAACAGCTTTTGGTGAGTGTACTTGGCCCTTGCACATTCATTTGTCCGCACCAGACTGCAATGCAGGACAGCAGCTTCTGTAGAAGCCATCAGGACTATGAAGCCTTTACAGACTGAGGAATTCAACTGGCTCTCATGTAAAAATAAGGCTCCATTTGAGATGTCGGTGCATTTCAATAAGCAGGTTCAAGAACAATACTTTTTCATCAAATAGTTGTTCGGCAAACAGTTAGCAAGCTACTTTCACGCAGCTGCCTTTCTACTGCTGCTATATTGCAAGAGTGCAGCGTAGCTCGTGCTATGCCTGAATATTTGCATATAGAAATCACTGATAGTAGTGTAGATGCTGACTTGGAAGAACCAGTCAACTAAGAAAATTCGGAAAGACAGTTCAGAAATGTAAATCTTTTGCATGAGGCGGGATGTCACTGTTTTTTGTTTCTCTGGAAGTATATACTTTTTTTTGTGACTGCTCTGGAAGTATGTACATTCACGTACAAGGAATATATTCGGGATTTATAAGAATGTTGGTCAGAGTACATGTATGAATGCTGGGATAGACGATTCTAACTGCACCTTGAGTTTAGATAGATATCATGCAACGCAAAATTAATGCTTCAACTTTGATATTAAGAGATTTGCATAGAAAGGTCATGCCTAGTAGTGTAAATAGGTGTAACTAAGCTTAACTTCTGAACCTCTTTAGTTAAAAAAAATAAATTAAAATTTTAAAATCCCCAACACTTTAAAAAACTAGTACGTTTTTTTTTACTAAAAAGGTTTGAAAGGTAACCTAATGGTGATTAATTTTCATCCCTAATCATGCCTGGCGAACTATTAAGGTTCGTGAAGGGCATTGTATTCTTTGACAGTTAAGGCGTCGACCTTTATCTGAAACATGTAATGCATATACTCCTATTTCTTTATTATGCATAACAAAGCGAGTTGGTGATGGCTGTGGTGGTCTCTGGTGCTCTGTCACCTCACCGGCAACACTCTGCGTTGACATGCGTGTCAGCCAAACCTCGCTCACATGACAAAGTAGGCACACTGGTAGTCATTGATAAACAAGAGGTGCCAAACACCCTTGGGCCCTTGTTCGGTTGAGACATGAATTGTAGGAAATTGAAGTGAAATAAGAGAGAATAAATTCTCACCTAGAGAGTAATGAAATGAATCCTCCTCTAATCTCCTTCGTTCCCGTGAAACCGAACAGAGCCTTAGATGGCGAAAAAAAAAAAAAAAAGCCCGTCAGCGAAACAAAAAGGGACTAGTCACGAAAACTTCTGCAAACAAATTATTGACGACATGAACAAGGGACTATGTCGAATATTAGCGCCGGTGTCCTAAATTGCTAATTGCAGCCATTAGGTGGACGGGCCACGAACAATGTTACCTAGGGACACCTGAGACTTGTCATTCAGATATGTTTCGTCTTCGTCATGGTTCACTGTTCTTTTGTCTCAGAAATTTATGCCTCTGAATATTATCTGTAGAGGCTGGAAGAGCCGAGTCTGTCAGAAGCACGCTGCACGCAGTCTCACTGCTGTTGTTTGCCTTATTATGCTACATCATCCATCTGTTTTTGTTTTTTGTTGAAAGGAACCATCCAACCTTCCTGATCTGGCAACTTGATGCAGCTACGTAGCAAGACATTAATTTATATTACGATCATGTGATATTTCTTTAACACTGTAAGTTGCAAAAATATTCAAACTCAACTTCAAAATCAGAATGTTTGGACATCTCAAAATTACCGAACCCTGTACGAGATGTGATTTATGGATGCAAATGGGTCCCCGCGAGAATGAAATTTAGTTTAAATTTTGTTAAGATTTGCATATTACTCACAAAATTTGAACTAGATGTGAACTCATAGACATGCTCACTTGCATCCCTTTGAGATTAGTCACCGTGGATTTGTGATGTGCGTAGAGCATAAGTGCAGATATGGACACAACGATAACAGTGACGAACATGTTAAATGTGCTGAACTAAAAAGCAACGATAAAACACTGCTTCAAGCCTTCGAATCATTATAAACTTTACACCGAGAAAGGGTTTCTCATTTAATCCCTGTTTTCCTCATCTTTTTGGGCTTAGCATGTACCAATCGGCCATACCTATGAATCAAGTTTCTATAATGACATAAAATGCATATACACTGCGGTAACACTGGAAAACGTGTCTAAATAGCACCTCAATAATACATTACATACAAAAGAACCCCACTCAAGAAGCTATTCTGGTGCAACAACAAAACAGCCAGATCATATTGAATAACAAAACACATTTACACTCTCATAGGCAGACGAGAAAAGAATCACTACCAAGAATATACAATCACAGAATCGAATGATCATCCTACCTTGGATTGCTCCAAGGTGAGGGTGGCTTGTATGGAAAACCCTGAGGAGCAGATCCATGTCCTAAGTCAAGGCTATGGAGCTGTTCCATTAGTTGCGACCTCCGTTCTTTAAAGAAATCTAGTCTAGTTGTTAGTTCTACCAAAGTGGATGATGTCACCATTGGTTGCCTCCCATACTCCATGCCCTGTCATAAAAAATGAGTAACTTTGCTCCTTTTTCTTAGCAGTATATTCACTACATGTAGCTGTTATTTCACTAACCTCAGCTAACTTTGGGACATTAATGGTTACAGAAGTGTTCTCTGTTGCCATGCTTGATGAGGCTTCCGTGCCTCTTGATTCACTTGAAGAGACATCAAATGAGAGCTTGCGGGTTAGAGGCCTTGAAGAACCATAAGGTAGCATGTGCTGCTTGATGTTTCTCCATTGTGATGCATCCAACGAACTCTCCTGCTAACATGGTCCAATGTAAATATTCATGGATAACGTCAGCCCCAGACTTTCAAATGGGAATGCCACAGATAATTCATCTAGTTTTATGTGTGATAACTCTTGTTATCATTTATTGATAATTATAAAAATCCACACTAAAGGATCAGTCTCTTTGACCACGATACTGCAAACTGTTAGAAGTTAATTTTAACATATATACATGCATGAAGCTTTTGTTGCTTAAACAAAATTTAAAATTAAAAGCTCCACTTAAGGCAAGATACCCAGGTATAATTTTCCATCACTTAGTGTTCACTTACCAGTACCAGCCATGAAAAATAACAGTACAATATAATATAATTGATATTATTACAAAATTGTAGTTTATAATCTACATAATATTTCATCATTGCGTTATATCATGCATGTTGGAAAACCATATTGTAGGTACCGGAATTTCAAAGGTTTCAGCACTCTCACTAATAACAGAAAGTACATAGAGAAAATGTATTTGCATACCTCGTATCTCTGCTTCTCTTGATTGCAGAAAGCAAGGTTCATGTCAAATCCTTGTTGAACAAAGTTTCTAGCAGGAAGAAACTATTGTGTCAAAATAAGAGAAAAAAATAAAAATATATATAAGGGGAATACTACATATCAAACAATATTCTACAATTATTGAAGTTTTAACTACAAATGCAAAATTATTCCAAGATGTCTATACAATAAAATGTGTTACAAGAAGCCAAAAACCACCAGCATTGGAAGCTCAGAAATAGGCTGGCAAACCGCTCAGAGACTCTCAAGATAGCTTGGATCATGCACAACCTCAGATCAATTCGGTTCGGATAGAATTTTTAGAGAAACCAAGTCAAGCCTCCTTTTAGCTTGTGAGGCACTTAATAGATCACTAGGCTTGATAAGTACAATGATCTCAAGATCCAACTTCAGCATGCAACCCTATCATTATGTTTGGTCATATCAAACTTGTTCAACACATAAACAAACACAGTATTTCACAAAATTTATGTTTGAATGTTCAAACATCTATGCTTTTTTAGTTTATCGACACATAATATTTTTCATTCTACATCATTTTAATTACCATTAACAAGTCCAAGCATAGTTGAAAGTATAATACATATGTTCAAGAAATAAAGTTAAATCATCATCCACACATGCACCAAAGAAGCCAGCTTGAGCTCCTTAACAAACAAAACAAGACCCTTGTCTGCTCGGTAGTCTTAATGAGCTGAGCCAAACCCTCTCTTTATCTAGGCAAGCCTTAATGAAAAAAAAAAAATCCTTAACAAGCCAAGCTGCTCATAAATCAAGCCTCATTCAGAAAGTATTTGCAAGAACAGAACTTGTATCTTACTGCTGCGAGAAGTGGCCAGGAAGACGGTGACGATCATCTGAATCTGCTGAAGATCCATACTGGTGTTGCTGTTGTTGATTCAGTTGGAGGTGAAGCTCCGCAACCTTCTGTTTTAACCTTGCTACATCAGCTTCAGCAAGAGCAATCTCCTCCAGTTCTGCCCTTGTCTAAGGTAAAACAGGGACATAAATGAGACTCCATTCCCATAACATATAAAACCAACAAATGTGATGACGGTTGAAGGTGGTAAGGTACCTTCAAGTCCATAGAACGTGCACTTGAAAACTGTTCGGAGGACATGCTCAAGCCAACCTCCAATGCAGCTCGAAGATCCCTCTCAGCTTGTAGCTGTTCTTGCAACCTGGACACCTGTAGTTATGAACAGTTGTACAAAAGACAATTATCACAAGTGTGCCACCGTCGATAAAGTATACATCTTGAACTATTCAACAGTATTAGCACCACAAAAATAAAGGAGAAAGTCCAAATTTGGATCCTCAATTTTTTACTGTTCAAAACTTTAATTTTATACAGGTAAATATATTCTTAACCCTTAGCTTTAAATGTGTCCTATTCAAGCCTTCCATAAAGCAACTAAAGCATAGCAAGGTTGCAAAATACCAACACTCCAAGAACAAGGCTCAACCATAAGTTCCAAGGCTCAACCATAAGTTCCCATACTTATGCATGAAGGATACAGAGCTCAGCCTAAACTAAGTTCCTGCCAGTTGCCAGAAATCCTGTATAGACTGAGATTTCTAAAATCAATGGGCAGGGTGTTCACAAACTCCAAATAAGTATAGACACAGAACCATACCAACCTAAAACATGAGGCAAAGATATAAAGAAAATAAAACCATAGGAAAAACTAAAGGAAAGTCAACTAATCTCCCAAAAAACCTATTGTAACCTCTTCCAAAGATAAGGGACTGAGTCCAGAAAGTTCAATGCAAATAGGACTCAATAGGGGTAGACAGAACAAAGTACAATTTCATCTTAAAAGCATAATGCTATGAGAATTTGGCAAGGCAAGGGAATGCAGCATACATCCTGTTCCAGGGCCAAGCGGCGTTCATGTAGAGCTTGTTTTCTTCTTTCCAAACTCGCCTGTAGAATTGCATTGCCCCTAGCCTGAGACACAGAATTTATTAGACTACACGGAACTAAAGATCAAGGTCATTTCATACGTGTGCACTTTCTTCCGCTACCTCTTTAGCGATTCTGTTTTGAAGATCATTCTTTGCAATCTCAAGCCTTTGAATAGCAAGCCTGAAATATTATGTAATAAAAAAAATAAGCTGAGTTCTAGTATTTCCTCTAGATGAAAATACTGATATTTGGACAAAGGAACTAGTTCAAAAAAAACCAGTTTATTTGTCCTAACATCAAGAATTTGCATCTGGAGGGAGTAAATACACATAAAAAAGAAAATTATATCCTGTTGGAAAATTTCTTAGGTGCGGTAACATCATAGGAAAGCTAACAAACAATGAATCTATAATGCAAAGGTACTTCCATCTTCCATCAGGTTCACAACAGTTTTATATTTAAAACCCATAGTTGAACAGGCCAAGCAAGCAAGAGTTATAGATACTAGAGGATAAGAGCTATCATAAAAGAGTTGTACAAAATGTCCAAATGCAAGAAAATATGGTTAATACTTAGCAGCAAGGAGCTTACTCTTCTTCACCAGATGAATCAACAGATTCTGAATTTTGGCTCCTTCTTGCCTGCATGAAACACGCATATTAATCAGAATAGTGAATACCACTGCAGATACAACTTGCACCATGAACAATGAATTCAGTAAGCCAGATGGGCACTCACAAAACATTATGTATACTACAAAATAGCACCATGAAAGGTATATAAGGATGTAAACTAAAGCTCCATGCTTACATTATTCCGGCCCCAAAAATTACTGCTCTTCACATGAGGTTGAGATCCATTAATTTTGTTTGATTGCCTCTCCACAGAATATTCAGAACTTTGACTAGGTACAGAAATTCCAGGATCAAAAGAAGAAAGGATCTCTCCCATAGAAAGTGGAGTCTCAGGACCGGATGCTGGATTTGATGGATTGTTTTCACAAAGTAATGTATCCACATTTGCTGAACCATTTTTAGTTGAACAACTATTTTGTACTTTGCTCAGATCCCCATTTCCTTCTCCCAACACTTCTACTGTGCGTTCAGCATCTAACTTGTCCTCACTTACAGCCTGGTGTTCAATCAGGAAACATACAATAAGCAATAGAGAATATAGCACAAAACCTAGGATATTGACAAAAAAAGCATAAATATTGAAAGAGGTTAGAATTCCCTAAAATAAAATCTAGCAATATCAATAGTCAGAGCAAGAAATGTTGAAACTGGAAATGAATCTAACAAATGAAATTTCTATATAAAACTGAAAAATATTTAAAAACAGTCGTTCCATGTAATACATCTAAAGGGCAATAATGCAGGAAATTTGGAGCTTCAGGCTAATAAGCAACAATACCAGATCTATTACTTGCATAATCCCCTCCAGATGCTACTAGACAATAACAAAACAGCAGTTTCTCAACACCAATATGACATGTAATACATCACAATGCATAATGTTGTATCACTTTGCATAGCAACAAAACTGACAAACGACAAATAGTGATCAATCGTACACATCAACATTAGAAACAACTAGATGATTCCCCGGCGCGTTGCTGCGGGAATTTATAATGGTGATGATGATTTATTATAGTAGGATGAAGAAAAGCTCAAAGGAAATAATCATAATGGATAAAAAAATTAAAACCTATGAGAATTATTTAATAAAATTCATTTGAGCTCACAGGATATGATGATTAATCATATTTGCTTCAAATTTCAAAGTTTTTCTAGATGCGTTTATTAATGAAATTTGAACGGAACATCCATTGGGATGGTGCCGCCACGGATCAAGTAGGAGGGTGTGGGTGGATTGAAGAAGAGGGAGGGTCAGATTGAGCAAAGGTGAATGGAAAGCAGGGATTAAATGGAGGATGGCAGATGGTGGAAGATGAAGGGGGAGGGACAAAAGAATTTAAAAGGAGAGGTGTAGAATGTACGGCCAGGATCAATTGGAGCCTCATGATCGAACGGTGCAAACAAAAAAAATGATGTGGCTCGATGAGGATTCAGCTTTGATAGTTAGTGGGTTGTACAAATATAGATATTATAGATTAGAAGCACACAAGATGACAAGACAACCTTATAGTCATAGAGGTCGCTGGCAACATATCCGCTGCTCTCACTCAATTTTCCACTAAGTATACGTTCTGCACCATAATCATCTTCCATTTCTTGATCTACATCATTTTCAGCATCATGAAACCCATTGCCTTTGGCATCCAAATTCCCATCTTCAGTTGATGCTTCAGTACCACTATCTTCAATTTGAGACTCAGGAGATAAAGAACACTTGAGGTGCTCGTCCTGTAAAAGTAGACAGTATCATTGTAATGATTAACTGATCAAATAGTGATGTTTTTTTTTCATAGTTTTCACTTGCAAGGTTTACAACTGAGAATATATGCTCAAATGGAATAAAGACAACTTCTTAGATCCAAATTCAAAGACAGGGAAAATAATGGATTCAAAGAGGCTATGCGACTGCATATGAAAAGACTTACATCAAATATACTCTCATATTCCTCTAAGAGAGTTGTGATAATGCCTTGAGCGCTGTTAGCAGCATTTGCAGCAGCAAGAAGCTGAGCAGAATCATCACCATCCATATCAAATACCTCATCCATCTCACATTCACCAGCCAGGAGTGGACGCAACAGAAGAGGTGCCATACAAGCAGCAACCGCTGATGCAGTCATTCGATTTTCAGAGGTGTGAGATGCAACAATGTGCATCATTTTCAAAATCCTGCAACAAAGGGAACACTTCGTCTTTGAGGAATGTGCAAGAGTTATGGCTATGAAGAAAATGTAAAACTAGCCTTTGTAGCAAACGCCGATTGGGCTCAGGAAATGTCTCTGATATAGCTGATCGCATAGCATTTATCCTGGCTTCCTTCGTCTCCAGCCCTATGCAAATATTACAGTGTAAGAACAATTAGCCACATATAGAACACAAAATGGTAGGGATGCATATGGAATTTTAGCTACAATAACATAGAGCCACCTTATGTTCACAAATAAACCATCAAGAGTATCTGATTTGAACTCAATATAATACTTACGAAATGATTCCAACAGTGCCGTACAACATGAAGCAGGCACAGGGGATGATGGAAGCTCTCGGAGAACATGCTGCAGAGATTTCCCAAACCAATATTCATTTATTGAGGAAAACAACTTTTAGTTGTCCATATTCCATTGTAAACCAAAGAGAAATTAAACCACAATGACATAGGTACCTTTACACAATCACCAACAACATGAGCATCCTCATCCGCTGAAAATTCAGTCCTTCCTGGAATGGAATCAAAATTATATAAAGGTCAGTCAAAAGACTTGTTAATACTATTCAAAGGAAATGAGTCCACCTTGCTCATATTCCTGCAGCCTCCTGTCAACTTCTTCCACATCTGCAGCCTGACGCAGAAGTCCTTCCACTTTTATCCCTGCAATCGAAGATTAAATCCATGTTAAAGTAATCAATCTAGCAACACTAAATGATTCATGCTTAAGAAAACTCTGTTTTGCGCTCACCATGCTTCTCAAGAAAGCGCAATGCTTTCTCTAAGAAAGAAGGACTGCCATCAATATCCTCAAGTGCAAGCAGAATTGGCCTGCCAGTTACCAACGATTTGATTGGCCTCTTCTCCCTCCCTGCATCAACGGGAAAGACATCATTAAATAATGAAAATTGGGAAAGTTGAGAGGAAGCAACGTAAAACAGCATAATGTGACCAACAATTTGGAACAGCCCTTTCATATGTGTCAGCCGTTTCATTTCGAAATATCCCATTATGTCCCATCACAAGAGCTGCACTTGGAGCTCGTGCAAGAGCTTCTTCTAATGCTGTTTTCCATTCAAATAAATCTTCCGAGGTTTCAGCCTGTATTAAACAGAAGTTAATTTTCATGAGAAACAAAAAGACATAGCAGTAGCACTCAGTTATTATCACTTTAATCTAATTATAAATTTGAAAAGAGGGGGCCAAATACCTTAAGTGTGAAGGCACGACCATCACGGCCATCTGGAAAAAGGACAGTCAGCAACTTCTTGTCTTCTCTGACTACCACACTGCAAATAAGAAGTGCTATTTAATGATACATAACACCTCATTAAAAAAGAAAATATTAAAAAAAAACAAAATACGGATTTGATAAATACCTCCCAGAATTATTCAAGTCAATCCCTCCAAGAGTAGCATTCCCTTCACTACCTCTCTGAGGCAAGGTATTCTACAATTCCAGCAAAAAGTTACTTGTCACATGGAACAAGGCATGCACATATAAGGTATAAACTGGTAAAGTGACATAACAGGCGGGGTAAGTAATTCAACAACATTCTACTAAGAACGAAGATGGAGTAAGAATGGGTGCTGCTTGTCACAGTAATAAAATTATTCTGCTGTGTGGAAGTTGGATAGCAGAGCGTGGCTTATAAATGGAACAAAGATAAAATAAAATTTCAGTCTGCTATCCAGCAGAAAGCTTGGATACTGAAGAATCAAGCATGATTTTAGGTTCTGTATGCATGCAAAAATGCAACAAAAATTGGAGCGCACAGTACTAATCCCCAATCAAGGATGCAATGTGGATAGAAGTACCCAAGTTCTAGCCTACCAGGTCCATAAGTTGCCTCGTTGTAATATGTCCAGGAGCCTACGGCATTTTGCCCTACATTTTGTTCAGACTGTACTTTTTCAAAAATCAATCCAATAATCAGGTTTTACAGGTCCTGGTGATATCTTTTGGACATAAATTATACAGGTTCTAACTGAGCCAACTATTGCAAATAAAAGAAACAGTTTAAGGCAAGAAATACTAACAGGATCACTCTTGAAGAAAACTAATGATGTCCGTGTGAGGATGAACCAACGTTTTTTCCATGATTTCCAACCAATTCCTGAAAAGTGCAGATCCATAAGTTCTCCCACACAACAAACACGAGGTATGGACAAAAATTACCTTCACTCAAATTACAGGAATATAATATGACATCAATTTTGTTTACGGAAAATAGTGATTCTGCTTGATGAAGAGTTTATTCAGTTGGCTCCAGTGAGCAAAATAAAGTATGAAATATTAGCATAAAAGTGCACACCTTCTTTTCCACTTAAGTTGCTATAGATGACATATATGGAAGTTGTTTCCTCTTAAGGATAGGTAGGCCCATTCCGCCCCCTCCCCCCATTTTCCCGAGAGGTGGCCGGGCATATGTTTCCACAATTTATGAAAGCTTCTAATGTGTTATTGACAATATTTTTAATTGACTGATCCACTAAGGGGACTTAGGGGAGTATAAAAAAATATTACTGTTAACTCATTTAGTTACAGAAGTCAACTGTAATAAATCTGAATAAGATGGTAGCTAGTCATATGAACAAGGAGAGACTCAGCCTTGAAATAAAACATTTACATGCATTGCATCTCTGAACAAATGATTCTTTCAAAATAACCTTAAGAATAGCATATAAAAAGCGAAAAGGTTTGCATAGGAATTGGTACTTATCACTTCGCATGTTTCAACATATAAACTGAGCGACGACACATTGATGAAGCACACAGGAAGCCAAAACACTATGTGAGAAGGAGAGATGGGGGTTACCTTTGGATGATATGAAGAGAGGCCCACTTTTGAAAACCTGGTTGGAACGCTTATGGCATCAGATGTGTCATAATAGATAGCAACAAACAGTATAAACTAATGAAGGGGGGAGGATGAGCAGAAGTTCATCTTTCCCAACAGTTTTGATTCAAGTATGTAAAGAACTTCAATGCGTAACCCACCCAAAACCCTAGGTTTCAATCAAGTACAACCATAGGCTGATCCAGCACCAGCAGTATAGGTCGAGGCTAAGAGGAAAAAAACAGCTTGATAATATCCCACTACTCAATTAATTATTTTGACCTCAGCTCTAGTAGTAACGGAAAGCATCAGAGTTCATGCTAAATTTGGCAGGTGTGAAGACGTGCTACGGATTAGGATTAATTGAGGTAGTTCAAATCAACTGACCACTAGCAATACTTTTTCGAGCTTCCATGAAGTCCAGTCCAATATGGGTTGCAATAAAAAAGGTTGCAATAAAAAAAAAACCATAGACCTGTACAGAATGCACATAAATTTGACATTCAGATATGGAACAAGTTAATTTGCGTATATGTCTCCTGCATCCTCCTCCTTGAAATGTTTCTTCTTTCAAGTACTGTGTCCCTCATTCATCCATCTGCTACAAAATTACCACATGCTCATAATTTTTTGCTCCACATGAACACACAGCATATCCCATCAGCCCCCTTGTATTTTTCAGCCACTGTAACTAGTTGGATCCACTTATCCCAGCAAAACAGCAAAACCTTCATAACATCATTTACAGCAAGGCCATTTTAGACGGAATGACAGTCCATCTTGGTCAATAGTTACACTCACAAAGCCCCTGCATACCATTGTGCAGAAACAAACAAAACCTCTAGAAATGCAATTTGTATGTGCAAATTTAACTACATCCAATCCAAATCTGAGCTGCATTGCCAGTATCCCACCGGTAAAATCATCAATTTTGACAAGGGTTACTTTTACATGCTAAATGAAGCTCTACAGGCAGCCACCTCCAGTCCAAACGAGGTACCCCAAACTAGCCTAATAGGAGGAGGAGCGAACAGCCAACGCCACAGTAGACCAAAGTTATTCTAGCAGCTCGAATTCGACAAGCAAGCAACCGGCTACCCAACCGATACACGAAACGGCGGAGATGCCCATCAAAATCGGATACCAAAACCGCACCACACCCCCCAACCCCCAACAGCCAGCCACCCACGCACGCAAGGAACCAGGCAACGCACCGTGTTGCCGCCTGCAGCCGCAGCGCCGCCGCCGCCGCGCTGGTACCGCTCGAATGCCGCCCCCGCAACCGGCGCGGACGCCATCCCGTCCGCGCTCGCGCCTCCGCCTCAGATCGGCCGCGCCGAGCCGTGCCTCCCGCTACGCCAGCCGCCGCATTTGGATCCGCCGCCGCCGCCGATCTGGCGCGCCGCTGCGAGGCGGCGCTTAGGGTTTGGGTTCAGGGCGGTGGCACGCAGGGATTGAGGTGGCACTGGCGGAGACGGTGTGGAGGAGGATGGTGCTACGGCGCGGCGGACGGAAGGGAAAGCGACGCGGAGGGTCGCGCTGTGAATGCGATAGCAGCGATGACGCTGTCTGTCGTCCGCCTCCGTCTCTCCCTCGTCCAGGCCAGCCACCAGGCCCAGCTACGGCTGCGGCGGCTTTGGAGCCTTTCGGACACTTGGTCGGGGAATTAGAACTGGGGCTTGTTCTCTACGCTTTCCGCCTCCCGGTCGCTACACAGTAGTAGGTGATGCGTGCATACTTTTCGGTTAAGCCCCTGGCCCATGTATTTGAACCGGTTCAGAAACCGGTTTGGTCTCGAAAACCGATCAGCATCGGTTTGATCGGTTTTTGTAAAAACCGAAAAAAATAAATCAGAAAAATCGAACAAATTCAAAAATCAATTTTTTTATAAAAAACCGGTTTACCGGTCGGTTTTTTCGGTTTACCCTTTTTAAATTTGACATCAAATCGGGTTCGAGCAGTTTTCCACCAGTTTTTTCGGTTTACCGGTCGGTTTTTTCGGTTTATCGACCAATTTTCAGATTTTTATTTTTTTTAATTTTTATTTTTTTTAATTTATTAAACCGAAAACTAGCCGACCTTCTAAATCAAACCGGACCGATTTTATCGAAAACAGCAAAAACCGACCGGTTTGATCGGTTTTGTAAACCCTGATTTGGACCATTTTATAACTTTATTACTTTGCGCTAAAGATAATTACTCCCTCCGTCTCCGAGTTATACTTCATAAGTTTTTTTCTTTTACTTGTCATTCTCGCTTCCTAATATACTTATTTTTATTTTTAATATATCTCTATCTCTATCTTTTTTTTTATTTTCAGCTCATCTCATTTTTTATACCATACTTAATCCTCATGTCCACACTTAAAACGATATTAAATAATGACAAAGAGAGTATCTTGTACCAATAAATAAATCAATTTGGTTGATTAGTAGGAGGACATCGTAAATGCTAGGGGTACATGTTAGAACAAGAGAATGGCATTGGATCTAGAGGCGGAGCTACATTTAGTTTCATGGATTTAGCCAAATCAATAGAAGCTAGCTGACCCTCTCAAAGAAAAAACTAGTAATCTGGTAAGATCATGTGCTGGCTTCTCCCTTAGGGCTCGTTCGATTTTGAGGGATTAGAAGTGGATTGGGAGGGATTAATTCTATTACTCTTTGGTGGTGTCTGGATTCACGAATTTGACACTGAAATTGGAAAAGGGAAACATAAACGGAAGATCCGGATCATTTATTTCACCATTTCATTAAATCTCAACCATCCATTCACTTCTTATTCTCAATCTCATCTTGTACTCTATTCACTTCTTATTCTCAATCTCATCTTCTACGTCTAGGTGTGAATTTAATCCCGCTCATTTCACTCAATCTCCTTTATTGCTCGTGTCAACCAAACGGAGCCTTAATTGGATCAAAACTTCTCTGACGTACCCTAGTAGTCATAGATGCAACAAATAGAAAACAAATGTAGTGATGATCGATCATGCGATCAACATGGCGATTGAAGAACTACAGAGAACATGTTAGGAGGGTCAATAATATCATATCAAATTCGTTCAATAAATAACACCAATAATAACCAGAAGCAAGGATGAGTCAATTGTATGAGAAATAACTACTGTACAGCGACAGAACTGGCTCCGGTGAGGAGGAGGGCTCCTCTCTCTCTTCCTCCTCCTTCAGCCCCCTCTCCTCCTTCATTTTTCTCCTTTCTCCCTCTCTCTCCCCTTCAAACCTCCATAGAAATCACGAGTTGAGAGGGGGGCTCGAGCCCCCTCCAACCCTCCGCCAAATCCGCCGCTGCTACTGTACGATAAAAATGCTACAGTACTAAAGGAGGGTAGGTCAGAAAGAAAACAAAAGTAACGATATTGCATCCACATTTTTCTCATGGATATTTTCTTACCATATATTGCTTAGTTCTAAATTTGTGCACTCTGAAACTTGTTGTAAAATGCATTTCTTTTTTTTTAAAAAAAAACAAGAGATAAGATCATTGAGCAAAGACAGAAAGCATTGATCAGGGAATTAACCTTGATATGTTGTATAAGTTCAGGGTTTATGCTTGGTTACCTAAAAGATTTGGACTATGCAGGCAACAAGACCGGGGCACATAAAAAGTTGTTTATGTCTTCCTTTAATTATGCATCTCGAGTAACATTGCCCTCTTTTCTTTGAACAAGAACGGAAACTTTAATTGTAGATATGCCCTTTGCGATATTGATCTGTTCTTCTGAAATCAGTGCATATTTATATTATTTAATACTCCATGTAAATAAAGCTGAGGCGGCAATAGGAAGGGCACCCCTGCTCTTCATCCGTGTCTGTTTCTCCCGTCGAATTTTAAAATAGCCAGGGTCGTATTAGCTAATGTGTTAGTGGGGCCGTTGAGGCTGAGCAATTTACCTGCTACAGCGGCTGGAACGGAGGGAATGCGACGACGCGACGGACGGGCGGATGGAGGGGTATGGAGCATAAGTTTTTTGGGCATCATATGCAGTCAGCTATCATCTAAAAATTTGAATTTTTTCAGCATCACTGCAGTCAGATATCATTTAAAAACCATCAGATTTAATAGATCAATGGCTCAGATTTATTTTGACTCGAACCCACGAATATTGTTTGCAGGGAAACCTATTTGTCATAGATCTAGTTTCCACTAACTGATTGCCAACTGACTGCATATGATGCTGACTTTTTCTTTTCTCGCCATAGACATCACGAGTCCACACTGCTTTGGACTGGGCGAGCCTGCGGCGTTTTCGGTGGGAACCTCGTGCCCATGCGTGCATAATAGTAAGTCGCATTGTTACAGCACCTGTGGCGACGGCTTCCTCTTTTGTTGCACGGACTCCAATCTTGATAGGTGAAGCTGGTTCAAAGCCAAAGTGACGGCCCAAGGCGAATGTGCGACTGAGCGGCTCAGAGTGGGTTCAGGCGGGTGTGTGGGCTTGAGGTCTGTTCCAGCGTGTATATAAGCCGAAGTCCTGTAATGGAAAAACTCAAAAAATAAGAGAATAATTTTTCTCCCTATCATTTTTCCTGTTCTTCTTCTTCAACCTCCGTTCTGTTCTTATCTCGAGCGAGTTTTCGTACCAAGTTCCTAACAATTGGTCCGCTATAAGCTTAAGAAGATGGAGGCGCGACTGGATGATCGGATCGATGGTCTTGCTCGAGGCTCGAGCGGCGCGTCGAGGAGGCGAAACAGCATGCTGAAGAGCGCTTCATCTCTCTCGAGATGGCCGGATCAGAGGCCGAGCAGGGGCACTCCGATTTGTCCAAACGGTTCGATGATCTCAAGTTGGAGGTGAAGGGTATCTATCATTCACTTTCTCGAGCGTGGCATCATCGACCAGCATTCGATCAAGCCTATGTTGGATCCGAATGTTGGGGCATCTTCGAGCAACTTGTCGGTGGAAGCAACAGGGGATGTTCTGCCTGCGCCGTGTTTCAACAGCGAACCGAAAGAGCGCCCCCTAGGTCTTGGTTCGAAGACCACACCAGGCTGTGGTGGAGATGTGACGCGTGATTCCTCTCCTCAGTTGTTCCGTTTTGTTTCGGGTGGGCATCGTGGGTTTCAGTTTGATTCGCATGTTGATTCCGGTCCTGCTCGCCATGGACGTTTGCTTAAAATTCAGTCTCCTCGGTTTTCTGGTGAAAATACTCAACTCTGAAGATCTCAATGTGAAAGTTATTTTGAGATGTATGGAGTTGAGCGTTCATTGTGGATTCGAGTTGCTTCGATGCATTTTGAGGGAGTTGCTGCCTGTTGGTTGCAGTTGGCTGAACATCGTGTTAAGGACGCCAGCTGGGAATCATTCTGCACTCTGCTGCACGATCGTTTCGATCAGGAACATCACGAGGCACTGATCCATCAGTTATTCCATATCTGGCAAACATGATCCATTGCTGAGTATGTGGAAAAATTTTCATCGCTGGTTGATCGCATATGAAGCACATGTTGATCCTCTCTATTACACGATGCAGTTCGTGGATGGATTGAGGGAGGACATCAAGTCGGTTATTATGGTACAGCACCCTGGTGATTTGGATGCAGCCTGTTCTATTGCCTTGGTGCAGGAGGAGGCTCTGTGTTCTTTTAGGCGCCAGGATGTTTGGCGTTCTGATTCTTCCATGTCGAAGTACCATTCTAAGCCCATCATCATCTTCATTGTTGGTGCACGTGTGGATAATTCTCAGAGTGCAGCTCCATCTCCGGTTGATGATAAACGTGTAATCGAATCTGCTAACTCTGGCTCTATTGATGAGAAATTGCAGCTCCTTCAGCGCTATCGCTGTTCCGGGGGTTTGTGCGAGAAGTGTGCAGAGAAATGGGTTTGCGGTCATCGCTGCTCTCCATCAGTTCAATTGCATGTGCTTCAGGAGATGTGGGATTTATTCCAATTAGATGAGTCAACTGTGACATCGGATGTAGAGGAGTATAGTGATACTGATCCTGTTTTTATGATGGTATCTCTAGCTGCTGTTGCAGTTGTTCACTCTTCTAAATCCATGAAGTTGTTTGAAACTTTACAGGGGCGTCCTATTTCAGTTTTGATGGATTCCGGAAGTTCTCATTCATTTATGAAGTCATCCTTAGCTCTGGAAATGGGTGGTGGTTCTCAATTGTCTCAACCATTTCAGATACAAGTGACTAATGGTTCTGTACTGTACTGTGATTTTGAATTGGTTGATGCCCAGTGGTTTTTAGAAGGCTATGAGTTTTATTTCTCTTTGAAGCTTTTGCCTGTTGCATGCTATGACTTTATTATTGGTATGGATTGGTTGACATTGCATAGTCCCATGACAGTACACTGGGGGTTGAAATACCATATAAAGGGGGTCGTGTGACACTTCAAAGGTATTTACCTACAGTGACTTCTTGCTCTGTAATTCAAATATTTGCAGTGGATTCTTTTCCAGTTGATGAACAACAACTGATTCAAGATTTACCACTCCTATTCAGTCTTTGCTGCATACTTACTGAGATGTTTTCTTAGCTCCTCAGAGCTTGCCTCCTTCTCGTGATTGTGATCATCAGATACCCCTGGTGCCAGGTTCTACACCTATCTCAATTCGGCCTTATAGGTATCCTTCTCATCTTAAGACTGAAATTAAGCAATAGGTAGCTGATATGTTGAAATATGGGATTATTCAACCTAGTTCAAGCCCATTTTCTTCTTCTGTTCTATTGGTTAAAAAGAAGGATGGATTTTTATCGATTCTATGTCGATTATAGACATTTAAATGCAGTGACACAAAAGACCAAATATCTAGTACCTGTCATGATGAGTTATTGGATGAATTGGCTGAAGCTCGTTGGTTCACTAGCTTGGATCTTAGATCTTGTTATCATCAGATTAGGATGGCTGTTGGTGATGAGTATAAGACAGCTTTTTAGACCCACAGTGATTACTTTGAGTTTCTTGTGTAGCTTTTAGATTGTGTGGAGCTCATCGAACCTTTCAAGGTGCTATGAATATCACTCTTGCCCTTCTATTAAGGAAATGTGTGCTGGTTTTCTTTGATGATATTTTAATTTATAGTCCCACTTGAGATCTGCACTTACAACACATTGATCAAGTTTTACAATTGCTTAGAACTTATCAGTGGCAGGTGAAGCTATCTAAGTGTTCTTTTGGGAAGTAGCAAATTGCCTATTTGGGACATATTATTAGTGCTGCTGGGGTTTCTACTGATCCTGCCAAAGTTGAAGCTGTGAAAACTTGGCCCACACCTGTTAATGTTAAAGAATTGAAAAGTTTCTTGGGCTTGGCAAGGTATTACATGAAATTTGTAAGAAACTTTGGTATCATTAGTAAGCCTCTAACTTGGCCCACACCTGTTCATGACGATACTTTCCAAGCTTTGAAGGATTTCTTATGTTCTGCACTAGTTCTAGCATTGCCTAATTTTGATAAGCCATTTGGCATTGAAACTGATGCATGTGAGTCTCGGTTTGGAGTTGTATTACTACAAGAAGGTCATCCTTTGGCCTTTGTCAGTAAGGTGTTGGGCCCTAATTTTCGAGGTCTTTCTACTTATGAGAAAGAGTACATGGCCATCCTCATTGCTGTTGATCAGTGGCATTCTTATCTCCAGCATGAGGAGTTCTTTATCTTTACTGATCAACAAAGTTTAATTCATCTCAATGAGCAAAGGTTGAATACACCATGGCAGCAACAGGTCTTTACTAAATTGTTGGGGCTTCAGTACAAGATTGTGTATAAGAAAGGAGTTGATAATAGGGCTGCTGATGCATTGTCACGTCGTCCTGTGCCACTTAATGATCTGTTGGCTATTTCTTCAGTTACTCCATTATGGATGGATTAGGTTGTTCAGAGTTATGAACATGATGAGATAGCCACTTCTCTTTTATTGAATTTATCTGTGCAGTCAAGTTCAGATGGGCCTTACACTTTGTCCGATGGGATCATTCGGTATAAACAGAGAGTGTACATTGGAAATGTTCCTGAGCTGCAGCACAGAATAGTGATGGCACTTCATGACAGCCCATTGGGGGGCCACTCTAGCTTTCCTGTGACTTATGCACGAGTTAAGCGCCTGTTCTTTTGGCCTGACATGAAGTCTGTTATTCGTCAGCTGCTTGCTTCTTGTTAGATTTGTATTCAAGCTAAACCTGACCGTAGCAAGTACCCGGGGTTGTTGCAACCTTTGCCCATACCAAATCAGGCGTGGCATACTGTTTCCTTGGACTTTATTGAAGGTCTTCCTCGATCATCTTCAGCTAATTGTTTGTTGGTTGTCGTTGATAAGTTTTCTAGATATGCTCACTTTCTGCCATTACTTCATCCTTTCGCTGCTGCCAAAGTTACTAAATTGTTCTCTATCGTCTTCATGGGATGCCACATGCTATCATATCGGATAGAGATCGTATTTTCACAAGTGTCTTTTGGCGGGAGCTCTTTAAACTCAGTGACACTCAATTGAAGATGAGCGGTTCTTACCATCCGCAAACTGATGGTCAAACAAAGCGAGTAAATCAATGTATTTTTGCGTTGTTTTGTCAGTAGCTGCCTACCAAGTGGACTTCTTGGATTGCGCTTGCTGAGTTTTAGTATAACATATCTTTGCATACTGCTCTGGGCCATTCTCTTTTTGAAGTCTTGTATGGCCGACAGCCTACGTACTTTGGCATTTCTCATCTGGATACTTGCCCTGTCTCAGATGTGCAACAATGGCTTTCTTAAAGAGAGTTGATGCAACGAGCAGTGAAGCTCCACTTACACCGTGCTCAACAGAGAATAAAATTCCAGGCCGACAAGCATCATTCTGATCGAACATTTGCAGTGGTAGATATGGTTTATGTCAAATTACAGCCGTATGTCCAATCCTCTGTGGCTACAAAGGCTAATCATAAGTTGGCTTTTCGGTTCTTTGGACCTTATCGCATCATTGAGAAGATTGGGGAAGTCGCTTATAAATCGAAGTTGTCGACTGGTGCTGCTGTTCATCTCTTTTTTATGTTTCATAGTTACGGGCAGCTATGAGTTCCAAGTATGCAGTTTCAGCAACCTTGCCTTCATCTCACTTGTTGCAAGTGCCATTGAAAGTTTTATAGAAGCGTACTGTCCGTCGTGTTCTGGGCAAGTGGAGCAAGGTCTAATTCTCTGGTCCAGGCTGGATGAAAGTTTGGCTTCTTGGAAGATTTGGCTCCTTTGAAGTTGCGCTTTCCTTTGGTGCCTGCTTGGGGGCAAGCAGCGCCTCAACAGGAGGGGAATGTTACAGCTTCTGTGGCGACGGCTTCCTCTTCTGTTGCAAAGACTCTAATCTTGGCGTGTGAAGCTGGTTCAAAGCCAAAGAGGCGACCCAAAGCGAATGTGCGATTGAGCTACCCAGAGTGGGGTTAAGCGGGTGTGTGGGCCTGAGGCCTGTTTCGGCGTCTATATAAGCCAAAGTCCTGTAATGAAAAACTCAAAAAATAAGAGAATAACTTTCCTCGCCGCCATTCTTCCTGTTCTTCTTCTTCAACTTTGTTCTGTTCTTATCTCGATCGAGTTTTCCTACCGAGTTCCTAACACGCATTGAGGACAAAACCCACATCGAGTTGCAGAGGATTCACACGCTGATCATACTTTGTGTGGGCCCATATTTTGCTGTATTTTGTGACACCATATATGTATGCGTGCTTCATACCAGTATTATAACAGATCCGAGAAAATTCATGGCCCTCCATCTGTGTAGAGCTGAAAATGGACGGAAATTATTGAAAAAATAGCTCAACTATTTTCACTTTCATATTTACAAACACTGAACGGAACTAAAAACGGAAAAGCTAAAAACGAAAACAACAGATAAATAAGGAGTTCGGAAGAAAAAAAAATGGTCCGTAACCGAAAAGTGTAAAAAATATGAATAAAATAAATATCTAACATTTACTATATGGTTCAAGCCTTACAATATACTAGTATAAAATAAACATACAATCCAACAACATAGACCAATAAAAAGTTGTTTGGTTCATAACTTTTAATTTTTATTTTTCATAAAACATGTTCAAATGAGATCTAATTTCTGTATTTGAGAAAAACAATAAAAACATGAAAAGATTATGTTAGAAACGGAATTCCGTTAAAACGATCGGAAAAAAGAGCTATACGGTTTTCGTTTTTCTCCTTCTATCCAAAAATAGTACAAGAAAACAGTAAACGTGGGAACGGAAAATTTTCGTATGGTTTTCAGCCCTCCATCTGTGAACTCGAATCGTAGTACGCTGGTGGCAAGGTAAAGTTTGAAAAGCAGAAGATATTCGCTTAACACAATCCTTTGCTAGAATCTCACGGGGTCGTTTCAGTGTTTCTACGAAACTCATGCCAAATCCACCCGTGGAAAAAAAAAAGAAAAGGTGTTGAATTTGGTTTTCCGCGTTGGATACTCACCCACCCACTTTTTTCATCTATCTTGTCGTTTGAACAAAGCGTCCGTCCCTTTGTATCATGGCAGTTGGCAATCCTCTCTTTTATTTGTTACTCTCTCCTCTCTCAGTTTTTTTTAATTAATGTCACCGTTAACTTTTAACATCAATTTAACTATTTGTTTTATTCAAAAAATTAGTTTAAATATGTAAAAATTTTAAAATGTAATTCAAAACTTCAATGATAAATGAAATTATAACAAAATATATGATATTTATTAAATTCTTTTAAATAAAACGAATAATTAAAGTAAAATTAAAAGTAAACATCGATATCAATTAAAAAACGGAGGAAGTACAAATCTCCGTCCCGTAATAACCTGGTTAGCGGTTCCAACATCTGAACAACCTCACCCACTTGACATGAACTTCACATCTGAAACATCTGAAACGCTGCCGCTTGGCGCATGCCTGTATGCCCACCAGTATCTACTAATCTACACAGCGATCCAGTCACAACTCCATAATCTTTCGCGCATCTGACGCCATAAAGGTACAGCAAAGATAAGCATTGGTGCAGTATGTCACAAGTTCAGATACAATGTACGATTGTACAAATCATCTGCAGCATTCAACTTGAATAATGGAGTATTCCCAACACATCAGATGAACATATGTTCTCAGTTGCAGAACTGAGAACATATTTATTATTTCACTTTTGCAACAAGTACATGCCTGCTACTATACTCATGATTTATCCACTGGTTTGAACAGGTTATCATACATCCATAAACCTAGCATCCACATCACTTTCCATCGGAAAACAACTAGAGAAAGGAGGGTCTGTGGTTCCTAGGCCTAGAAACTCTCGTCCCTTTGGAACAGTATAGAGCCGACCATAACTGCTATTCCAGTTACAGCAATTGTGAAGAGCAGCCGCTTGTGTGGTGAACCATGAGGAGGACGTGCTGGTCGTACTGGTGGTGGAGGTCGCACCTCCCTCTCTGGAATTAGCCTGGCGCTGGAATATAAATATACAATTAGCCCCAAAGTTCCAATACTTCATAATTAGACTACAAAGTTGGCATCTAACTTCTTCAAAAGTGAAAACTGAAGTTGGATTGCTAGTACTCAAAGAAAGAATTGTATTGCTATTAAAATTGGCATCTGACTTCTTCAAAAATGAAGGCTAAAGTAAACAGGCTAGCTCCTAACGGGGATGCATGATTTTGATTTCGCCAGAAAATCTAATTTCATTAGAAACAAATGGCTGCAATATGTAATATGTTGGATCATATCAGTGCTATACGAATATAAACGGCTGCAACATGCTTTTGAGAAAGGTACTTGTCTATACCTTGATGTCTCTGCAGAAACGTTTGAGTTTATACGGCACTGTATTTCATGCCCTACTAACTCACGTAGTCTAACATACTTCCTGCACGTTTGGCAGTATTCTGTTCGGTTTCCACATACATCCTGCATCTCAAACTAAAGTGATCAGAAGATGGATAAAAAAAATTCTGAAAGGCACATGGTTTTCAAAGGCAGTAACAAATCATACCTGATGTTCATGAAGATCAACTGCAGGTAGTTCAAACTCACAATATTCACAAGCAACCATCCTTTGTGGGCACTTTTCAATTTTATGAAGATCCCAGTTTTGACGTTCTATTGTTTCTTTGCAAAGAGAGCAATTTAACTGCATGTGGAAAATAACATTTAGAGAACTAAAGTAAACACTAAACTAGATAAACAGACATACAAAAAAGCTGCCTTGTGGCATCAAAAGTTCTTATGCACTTTAGCCAAAAGCTACAGATGGACATCATCAAAATGGAAATGACAAATGAGTAGAACCGATTTTATAGAGAAATAATTTAATCTTAAATTTCACATTCGATCTTATTGCAAACATACCGGTGCATGGTTTTCGTCGTAATGCTCATCCATAAGCTTTCTTGGAACCATTTCAGCACAGTGCTGGCACTTCTGAAGGTTACGTGCACAATGTACAGAGTGCAAGTCTATGTTTGAAGATGGGATCTCTCGTTGGCTGAAGACACAAAAAAGATAAATAAAAGCTTAAGAAATGATAGCAGCCAAAGCTCAAACATAATGGCCATCAAAATATGACGAAGTGAAATAAAATAGACTGCCAATACAGTAAGAACCACACTAGGATAACACAATGCTGATTCCATAGCTCTATCAACTACCAATGATGTAACACCCCGCATCCAAAGTCCGCTTACCACCTAGCCCCACATGGGGTGGGCATGCGTATTCATGCATAGCACCCCTCTTACGCTTTCGTCCTCGCTACATGTAAAAAGGGTTAACCTGAAGGTGCTATGGTTGGAACAATGAGGGTTATAAGCTGGCCCTCACCATCCTAAACAACTAAGGTGGGACTAATCACACCTCCACTTCACTTTTGGGCCACTAAGGCCTAAACCCCAACTACTACATGCTTCTAACGGGCTGGGATGTTACAAATGCATCCACCTTTTATGTATCTTATATCTTATAAGTAAATAAAGCAAGAACAAGGCAAACAAGAAAAAGGTGGCTACGACCTAACATCAAATGAACTAGCATCGTATCAATGAACACAAGTCCCAAGCCGGTCGCTTCAGCTTGTTCTACAACAGTCACTCCGACTAAGAATTTTTATTCCCCGAAGGCATCCACTAAGATCATTTATACATTCTGTCTAAAGTACATCTACTGATCAAGGAACAAATAAGCAAGTAATCCGATTATTCGAGTTACAAAAACTAAGATGCACCGTCCCTAATTGAGAAGGACAATGAGAATATTCATGTCTCTGTCCCGATCAGGCGATTCAGCCAAATGCTCTGCAACACCGGGTGGTGCTCCTGAGATTCGCCCAACACCATCAGAACGTGCTGATCACGCCACAATCCAGATCAACAGATCATCAGGAGCCGATGAAACAAAAAGCTCGATCCAACGGGGTCCTCTCCAGCTCAGATCCAAGCCCACGAGACAGGGGCGCGTCATTGACCCGTGGCGCACGCGCACCACGAAAAAGGGAACAGCAATAAAAGATAAAGAGCAATACAATACGAGGGCTTGAACAGGGTGGCCACGTACCAGTGCGCGCAGATGGAGGTGTTCTGGGCGGCGGGATCGGACTCGGCGACAGCCGCGGCCATGGCGCTCGCTGACGGGCTCGCCTTTCTTCGCAACGCTGATCGGATCGGCGAGCCGGCCAGCCGAGGTGAGGCAGAGCCCGGGCCGCGGAGACGCGGAGGAGGGGACGCGGGGGCCGGCCGGAGGTTCCGAGGACAGGCGGTCGGGGACAGGGACGGGGTCCTGGGGATGAGTTTGGTCGGGAGACGAGGGCGACGAAGACGCTCGATCCATGGAAAGAGGGACAGAGAATTTATGGGAGAGCGAAAAAGCTTGGGGATTAGATAGATAGCCCGACTCGGAAGTGCCATGCTCCAGTGTTTTGCAGGGTGAAACACAAGTGGGAGCCTATTAATTTTAGGATTAATTTGATAAGTACTTTTTTTTTAAAATTGATGTCATTGATTTTTATAATTAACTTTAACTATTTATTTTATTTAAAAAATTTGTTCGAATATGTAAAATTTTAAATTATAATTTTAATAATTTTAATCATAAATCAAATTATATAAAAATATATAAAATTTTTTAATAAAACAAATAGTTAAAATTAAATTTAAAATTCAGCTGTGACATCTTATCAGCCGCAGGCTATGCCTACTGCACATCAGATACATGTCAGCTGAAGGCCGTCTCCTCGTGGGCCTCCATTCCATCCATTCCGGGTGAACTCAACACGGCAGCCTGAGATTGAGTTTTTTTTTTATTTGAAAAGACAGTTTGAGTTACAACCACATTCATTCCAAAATATAAAGATTTATAGGATTGATCCAAATCAAACTTTTAATTTTGAATATTAATTATGGAGAATTAATAATATTTTATTATATGTAGATTATGTTACTAGATTCGTCATGAAATATATTTTCATAATATATAACTCTTTATATTAGAAAGTGTTTAATTTTTTAGATATTATTAGTTAAAGTTAAATAAATTTGACTTTAAATAGACTCGAAAATGCTTATATTTTGAAACGGACGGAGTATCTCAATATAATCATTGTATAATTCAAAAAGGTGAATGGTGAACTTTTTTGAAGTTTTGTACTACCAAAGGTAGACTAGCAACAATCTCATATCACTATTTGTACTACAACTGATTTTAAAATATCAACACCAATTTTTATTCATTTTTAAAATATGATAAATATAATATATTTTGCTATAATTTGTTTTATAATTAAAGATATATAAAATATGATTAATAATTTTACACATTTGAATATTTTTTAATAAAATAAATTGTCAAAATAATGTTAGAATTAAACGACGTCAATGTTTTAAAATAAGAAATAATATCTATACCTTTTTATTCCTCTTAAAAAATTACCTTTTGGCCCATAATATCAACAGTTGAGCTCTGAGCGATTATTCAGTTTCAACAGTTGAACCAGGGCAATCGGACCCCTCGCAACCCCAAATCCTCTCTCTATCGTCGGTGGCGACCAAGCTGCATGCTGCCGCCGACGCTGATGGATCTCTCTATCCTCTGCTTCCCAAACCAGAGCAACCTGTGCTCGTCATCAGCAGAGCCTTTGGTAGCAGGCGCTGGTGCAGCCTCATCAATCGCAACCCCACAAATACTCTTGCAATTGAGCTTAGTGAGAACTGCCGCAACGTTGACACGACTATATGATTTCGAGTCACAGCAGCAAAAAGCAAAAAATGCCAGGAGTTGAAAACATTTCGGATGAATTAGAAAATTATCAAAACGAAGTGGGGAAACGGTAAGGAAAAAGGAAACTGCAGCCTCTCGCCCAGATTTCCAGCCGTTCCTGCGTTTTGCAATTTGTAATATACATTGGAGCATTATGCAATTTGTTTTAAATCTTTCAGCGCTGAATCTTCACTGCTACTCCCTTCAGTCCCTTATTCTTGAGGTTTTGGACATCAACACAATCTTCAAAATGCAACTTCGACTTCTATTTTTTTTATAAGTTTTTATTTAAAAGTGGCATATGTATACTTTTATGAAAGAATTTTCGAAGACAAATCTATTTATATAGTTTTCACATTTTTAAACTTAACTATTTTAAAGCTATTTGTAATTTATATTTCCATCAAGACATATCCAAAAGGTCATCATGGTTCTGGAGGGAGTAGTTGCTACCACACGCCAACACACGTAACCAAGGATAAATTGAGCTATCGTTTATTTCACAGATGAGAGGCACCTGCGCCTTATTTCCGTGATGAACTAAACACTCCAAGTCTGTGGCAGCAACTAGCTCAAGTATTTTTTGAATAGGGATCTCGAGATCGCCAGAGCATCGCCCGTGGCCTTCACAGCGTACAGCTCCTTCCCGGACTGCCACTCGTTGGAATAGGAGATCCAATCCTTCCTCCATTCCTCCAGCTGGAAGCTCCGGTTCTCTTGCAGGCTCCTTGTCAAGTAAGTGAAGTATTTTGATGCCCGTGGAAGGTAATAACTCTTCAGCAGTCCACTCCAAAACTTGTTGGCTGGTAATTGTTAGAAATGACGTGTAGGATTAGCAAGCAGAGGGGAAATGTCGTATGGATGATAGTTGTCAGTGCTAGATATTACCGTAGTCATGCAATTTACTCTGCTTGGTCTTTGTGTTGTCATACCACATCGTCACCTGAGTTCTCGCATTCCACTCGTACTGATAAAAAAAACTCAAATCAGTCAACCATATATGATGTCAAAATATTATAGATGAAGGATGTGAAACCACCTGCTTGAGTTCATCTTCAGTCACTGCGAGGCTTTTTGCACTCTCCAACCAAGCGCCCAGTAGAAAATTGTCATCAGCAGCTAGTAGTATATCGATATCCACAATGAGCTTGAGAAATTTCCTTGTGTGAAAGTTCATGCCATTAGAATCTTTCTTTTGGTATGAGCCCAGCACATCAAGGTACACTTCATTTGCTAATTTTGACAGGCACTGTCTAGTTAGATCAACAAGGTCGTACCTGTGGAAACAGTTATCATTAATACCCAGTAAAAACAAAGTAACGGCTATGCAGTGCGTTCAGCTTAATTTAATAAAATAAAATGCCCATCATTAGTGTTCTATTAACTTCCTTAACTATACTAGTGGCACGAGTGGTATTTTTGACCAAAGTGAGCTCGTTGCGCTTTCATTCCTTAACATTTGATTGGAATTTTAAAAAGGCAATAGATAAAATCGCCATAAAAGTAATACAAAAAGACAAACCCCCTAGTTGTAAATTTTAACTCAGAGCTTGAACTTTAATCTAAACTAGTTTCTAAATGATTTACTGTTCCAGTTACATCTGGAATCATCTGTAATGGATTGGAACTCCATTCAGGTGTTCCTAGTGAACTTAAAAACTCAAGTCAACCTTTTTGTTTGTAACTGGCATGAGTTGCATAGATCACATTATAAATATTTATTTCTATTTACAACTTACAAACTAGCCAGATCAAAAGTATATTTGCTAAAAGAAGTTTGGCATCCCAAATGGCATGTCAGGGATGAAACCAATTGCTACATGAAAATGAAGCTGGCAAATGGTAATAGTTGAAAAAGGTAAAAATTGATCCCAAGCATCAAGACGGATGCATTCATACCTATATGTGAGACTTTCCGAAAAATCGTTTTCAACCTTAAGAAAAAGTTCAAGGGCCTTGATGGCCTCCTTTGTGGAATACCATAGATGTGGATGCGGCAGGTTTGATGAGACCTCACTTAGGAAAAACCTCCTGTGTTTTGTCATATTTGACACCCTTCTTCGTTTGGAAAGTGGTGAGCTGAGTGAGCTTGGATTTATGTCTGGAAATTCAACAATGTAGTCCTTATTATGATCCTGCAATCAGCATATGAAAAGAGATTATTCCGATAAGTGTTGCATAAATTCAGCAAAGGAGTATCTGTATGAAATCACACCGCAATTCCATCAGTGCAATTGTATATTGTATGATACAATAAGCTCCATGCTTTCTCTATGTCAGCATTTGTGTGGCCATATCGTCTATAGGAGTAGCTCGCCAACCAATCCTGAAAAGTTAGGACGGATATTAGATATAATAACACTATTATCGATTACCAAGAAAAGATGTGACTGAACTCCAACAAAGGTAGACATTTAAAGCACTTACACTTAACAAAGCTATGGCAAATTTTTTGAGAAGCGATAGATACTGATCTATACAGCAGCTTACGCCTGACAAACATTGTACTAACATACCTACATAGAGGATTTACACCAAGAATCTAGAAAATGGAAATTTTGACCCTTTTTTTATTATAAATCTTTCTTTTCCCCTACTGCTATAATGTAGAAATATTCAATTGATCATGGTTTTGAGAAATGTCATAAGGAAAAGAGAGAAGTTAAGCAAAAGACGATATCTAAACAGACTAATCAAGATTTGATCTTTCATGTTAAGGGCAATATATAGTAACATATTAAATGGTACTCCTTTCATTATAAAAAAAAAGTAAGTACTCCTGTGTATTCATGAAGAAATGACCCTCTTCATATTTTTTGGTTGACGTCTATTAGAATAAATTTGTGCTAATGGACGTCAACGGAAAAGTACGGGTGTAATAGTTTGCAAGTTGTATAGATGAGATGAAACGAGAAAAAAGTAAATTATAGTACTTCTTTTAATTTGCTTTTTTGGCATCTAGTAGCTGAGTTGGTCAATTCAACTCCCCATGGAGTGAATTTCAGGCTGAGGCTAAAAAAACATCCACCTGTCTATCCCACACCAAAGAAAGGTCTAAGGCCCAACACAGGTCATTGGTCACTCACATGGGCCACGGGCCACTGTGTAAGGGTGGGCAGGGGTTTGAGGTTTTTTCGACCCACGTGAGGATTTCTCTCAGCAAAAATGCCCTGGGCTGTCTTATCCACCACAGTTGAGTTTTTAAGGCAGGTATATCTTAGTTATATTCACCTCAACTTTGACTTCCTTGCTACGAAACGCCATTTCAGACATGAGCTCATAAACAACTGGATTATGTTCTATTCCCTCCATACACATGCCGACACCAACCTAAACAAGAGCAAGTACCAACTGTAAGTACCCAAATTAGATGAAGCACTAAAAATGGGTAAGTTCTCAAGCATCCATTACATACATGAAAGTGCCCTATAGAATAGCCAATGAAGAATAACAAACAGAAGCAAATGTAGTTGAGGTTCCACATTAAGTATCCACATACCATTGTTGAACCGTTACTTGTACGAGCATCAATAGGGCCAGATGAAATTGAATCAAGAATGCCATACATTTCGATATTCCCGCCAAAGTTGTGCAGCATGCACCTAATTTCAGCATATTAAACAGCAAAGTTGATTAGCCAATGGGAAATTATGTGTAGATCTTTAAAATTTGAGGTTAGAATAAAAAATTTCAGAACTTCGTGATAGTGGGGAGAAATAGTTTTACCAGATGTAAGGTACGCCATAGAACTGAGAAGACATTTTCCATATGGGCTTGACATCAGCAAATAAATCAAGGACTATCATCTTACCATTTGGAACAGAGTGAAGTAGTGCCTGAAATTCAAGAGGGACATGCTTAATCTTTAGGAAGAATGTTCACACACCAAATGCCCAATGCTTTGTTTTACGAAAAGACAAATGATGTGATATAAATACATTAACCTTTATTCCATGAATGCTAGATAGAAGTTATCAAAATAAAGATGGGAGCTTACTTTCATTTGAGGTTCCTTCCAGAATGATGCATCTGAATAGAATAACCAACCCTGCATCAAGCAAAGGAACAAAATTTATGATGATGAAAGATTTCCATTTGTTCATGCATCTAAATCATGTCTGTGAACTAACTGCAGCATAGAGAAAATGCAAGATTTTCTATGTCTACAAGGTGGGGCAGCGAGGTTGTATGAATAAAAATACTTCCAATGGGCATCATCTTACTGCATGATATATTTCTTATCAGGACAAGTTGCTACCATCTAAGGACCTATGGCGGCTATAGCTGGGCATATGGGCCGTGCCAAATGGGCCGGCTTTCGGCCCGCCCGTTCTGGCATGGCCCAAAAACGGCAGGCTCGTCGGGCCGTGCCTGGGCCGGAGGTCAAGCATGAGGCCCGGCACGGCACAGCCCGTTTATCATTTTATATTAAATATATTTATGTTTTACTTCTAATCAAAACAAGCAGCGTGGCGTAGTGGTCTGTTCACAGGTTCAGTTGCCTTAGATCATGAGTTCGAACCCCAGCCGACACAGATTTTGCTCCATTTTAGAGAATCTGGGCCGTTTGCTTCGTGGGCCGGCCGTGCCATTTGGGCCCGTTTGGCATGAGTCGCGTAAACGGGCCGTGCCATGGGCTGACAGCGCAGCCTGAAGCCTGTTTTGGCATGGCCCGCACGGCCCGTCGTGCTTTAGTCGGCCATGCCCATTAGCGGGCCGGGCCGGGTGGCCAGTTTGCCCGGCTATAATGGCGGTTACAAAAATGTAGCATCCAAAACATTTTACGCTTCAAACATGAAAGAAGACTAAGCATACCTGCATCAACCACACTGCATCCTTGTTGCCTCTTGACATTGCATCATAGATAGCAGAACCAAGAGAAGAAATATATGCTGGTTCATTTGTGGGTGGGGTATTCTCATTGAATGTGTCACTGAAAGCAATAGCCAATGTTGACGGAAGTAGATAGAGGTGTATATCATAGATAAAAAAATGCAAAACATAAAAAGTAACATCATGGCCAATCCTCAAACTTATCCGCTTGTGTCATCTGGGTCCGTGCACTCTAAAATTGAATAAGCACCCTAAACTTGTCTGGCTGTGTCATTTATGTCCAATTGGATCTCGACCCACTCAACATGGCAAGTAATATGGAATAGGAAAAGGACTGAATACTAAGACTCATAATATGACTCTTTTTAACATTACCAGCAAGCCAACTGGGATATGGCATGTAATGCGAAACTGTTGACATAGTACCCACCTACTGTGATCGAATCCTAAATCCTCCCTCCATTGCCACTAGCGCCATCAAACTAAAACTCACCTTCGGCTCCAACAATCATTAAGCCATGCCGAGCTCGAGAGAGGATTATATGCCGACAAGGCAGCTAGCATGATACTGAGAGTGGGTATGTCTGCCTAAGCCACGGCTGCATTCCATTCACAACTACTAGTGAGCTTGCAACGCCATGGTCCAACACGACTCAACGAAACCGCAAATGTACCAAGCTGGATCCTAGTTGGCATGCCACACCAGTGTGTGAGGCAAGTCAAGTCACGATTGGACACAGCCAGACAAGTGTATGGAGCTAGTTCTGCAATTTACGAGTCCAGGGATCTAAGTAACACAGCTGGACAAGTTTGACTGGCTGTGCAGTTTACTCTAACATAAATAAACAGAAGGTCAAACAGAAGATTAACCAGAGAGATTTGACCAGAACGGCACAATGCAGGACAAGTTATTGTTAAATTTCTACAATCCCTACAAGTACATTAAAAGGGGATAACACAGGTATCCTCTCAATGGTGAATGCAGGACCAAGAACGAAATTGTTTAGAGCTAAAAAGAGGACAAAACCAAGGAAGCAATAACAAATTCTGATGTCATGGATGCAACTGTATTAGTTTAGGTACCGTACAGTGCTGATTTTGGTCTAGATTTATCAGAGGCTTCATCCACTGTATTGGCCCCTAGCATCCCACAGTCCCACTCCAAATGTTTAATGCATCACAATTCTTAAGAAGTTGTATATCATCTGATCAGAGGCTGCATGTTTGTCTCATCTATAACTAGACATGACAATTCAATGAATTTAATCCATCAGGATAGTGTGAATCCTCGTTAAGACTCTTACTTTAATTCAAGTATAAAACATATTTGTTTTATACTTGACCAGAATTGTTGCTTATATATTAACTTTTTTTTTTGAAGTGGATTTCTTATATATTAACTTTTGTCCTGCCCCAAGAATCAGAGTACCTTTTTCCATAACATATTTGTTAACAATCAGTGTCATCATTAAAAAAATGATAAAAGTTACAGTCATAGCATCTGATAGCAAAGACTTGATTCAATATAACACTGATAAACTAATAAAAAAAATTAGGAGATATTCCAAAGAAACAGATTAGCAGGACTTACCAATTATATATGTTGGTCACATCGCCATATTCTGCATAGGACAAAAAATATTTTTTTTCATAAATGAGAAACTACATTTGGATTATAAAAACATAAATCAGAAGTACATTCCAATAACTGATTGATTGGATTCAGCAATTTCCAGGATCATCTGGGTAAAAGTCCCAAGAAATTTGAACAAATTGAAATACCACATAATGAAAAGAACAAATAACAGCAGCAGACCTTTTACTTGCTGCCTGATAAAAGCCTTCCCCACATCAATAAACAGCGCATCAGAAGGATCAAGAAGGTAAGTACAGCACCATCTAGGATCACCATCCACAGTGTTCCTGAAGCAGATGCAAATACCAGCTTTAGTGGACTGAAGAAGAAAATTAATTGTCACAGGGAAATTGCAAGGAGGAATTTGCAAATTGAAATGTTAATCTACTAATGTTTCACTGCTCTAAAAAAGCATATATATAAGAACTGCTAGTACACATTCATTTGAAAGTTTTAAAACTCTAGTGGGGAAAGTCTGAATCTCCTTAGAAAAAAACCATATAAGCTACCGTGCACTTTGTGGCCCTAAATACTGTAGGCACATTCACTTGTAATAAGAAACATTTTCATGGCAATTACAATGTTAACAGAACTAGAAACCTCAAATCGGTTTTTCCTACTTCTATGTGTTAAGGGTGTTAGGAAATCAGATGGTCAAGGACAGTAGTCAGATCCTAGTTTTACTGTTTCCTTCGTGTACTCTATATATAGGCACCCTAGAATTTTATTGTTCTTTTTTGTCTGTCAGTCTTGCAGATGTCCAAGGACTACTTATCAGCAAGAGAAATTATAAAAAGAATCCACAATACAGTAATGCCCAGATTAGCATGAATTTTCAGACAATATACATGCAAATTGCATTGTGAAGTTCATTACCAGTCACCAAGTCTGGTTATATTGGCAGAAGGAAATAATGTTTTAAAAACAGCAGGTACATTCCCTGAGAACGATGGTAGAACTACAAAATAGTACATTGTAAGTATAAAACTGAAAAACGTTAAACATATCACAGAAACAGAATGCACTATTAAAAAAAATACATTGACCACTCAGCTATATATTGCCATACTTGAAAGACAGGTAAAAAAATGCAGTACAGATTGGGCAGCATTTGATTAAATAATAGAGAATTGCAATCCTGGTCCTGGACTATAAAAAAAACGGAAAACATACCAGGGACCATCCCAAGTTCAATCATGGAGGACAGAATTTTCTTCTGCAGTGCCAATTGTTGATCCAACCAATTTTGTGAAAGTGGTCCACCCCATCTAAGAGATTAAAATGTTTACAAAAATTAACACCATTTCATGTCAAACCAATGAATATATACCACTAAGAGTTTTTAGGACCTGTTTGGATTCCTCGTTTTTTTTTTTTAAAAAAAAAAAGAAACTAAGTGGTTCGAGATGGGTAAGTTTCTTGTCCAGTTACTAAAAACCAGATATCCAGTTTCTAAGTAACCAAGAAGCAGGATCACCCCAGGTAAAACTAGTTAACTACTAAAAAGTTCAATTACAGTTTTTAAGAAACCAGTGTCCAAACAACCCCACCCAATTTTTTAAGGGACCATTTTCTAGAAACCATCTCTATAAACCAGTTTTTACAAATCTAAAACTGATCCAGACATGCACTTAGTTCCAAATGATATCTTAATATTATCAATTGCCATAGTGATGTCTCAGAAAACTGGCTACTTTCGTTGGGACATAATGTAGGGAAATGTTAATCAATTAAGTACCCCCTCTTTTCTTAAATTGTTCTTGTTAGGACCACAATTTTAGTTTATGTTTAGATTAGAGCTGTGTTCGTTTCTGATTGCCGCGGTGGTTTCCAGCTGAAGTTGCACAACTGCTCGGCAGCACTCATTTCTACTCACTATGGCGTATTCTCTAGCTTCAGCGGCCCAGCACAGTCGCAGCCCCAACAAAAAATAAGTTGAAGCAAACACAGCCTAGAATTCTTGTCCTCATGTCAATAAATTAAAAATGGAGGGAGTAATAGGTAACAAAATTAAATACTATTTACTTACGCATGCAAATTTCCCATTCTGGCCCATGCAAGGAAAGCTGGCCCACCGAAAAAGTTATCTAAGTCTCTGCTAGTGACATTGAAACTCTGAACAGAAGCCAACAAGCACCAAATAGCTCAATAAGAACATGAGGTTAGAGAGATGACTGCAAAGTATAACACCTATCTAAAATGATTGAACAGGAAAAGGAGAATGATACCAGTACCCAACAGAACGAAGATAGTAATTTATTGATCTTGGGTGTTGGAAGAAATACCAAAGGTACAATGCGTGGTAAGCTTTTAGTTATTACTCAGTAATATCCATTATGCATGTTCCTAACAAGCTCAGAGGCTACAACATCTCATGTGTAGCTCTGCCATTTGATCATCAGCTCTAGCCTTATATGCTGCAAATGTATTGTATTTAATGGCTACGTTCTATAAAAATGGAAAATACCATAAGTTCTTGGGGCCAACATTGCTCAACCACCCTAGTACTATAGTGGTCAAAACTGATCCAGCTTTTCCTTGATCTAATCATATGACCCATCATCGGAATTATTCAGAAAAAGTTGCAGTGCCATAGTGGTCTAAAAACTATGTTAAAAGAAGTAGCAAAAACTTGATCAAACAATTTATTGCTGTAGATGTGTGTCTCACACTACCTTGAAAACCTTTTGCCAAATTGCTTCTTGTCCAGTAAATGCTAAAGGCAGGTTAATTCCTTGAAGTGCCATCCAGTCGATTTCTTTCTCCCATCTTTTCCAATCCCACCAGACAAAGGAGTCTATAGAAACACTACAAGAATTTTATCAGAGAGAAATGTTGGAATCAATGTTCCAAAGGTTCTTCTTTCAAAATAAGGAACATTCGATGCTCATGTTTTGACAAATAGAAAGCCTATAAGATGGGAAAACAATGCAAAAAACTCTTATCAAAACTTTGGCATGTTCAACGGCTCAGTATTGGTATTACACCAACATACACAAAAAAAGAAAGTGGCAATGATCATAATTTGAAAACTACATAACAAATTTATATCAGCAGTGCACCTAAATGGTAGAGTATTCTAGTGAATTGAGGATCTCAGAGCTTGAGAATGATGAAAATGTTTAAATTTGGAATAAATAAAAGGATAAAGTCCAAATTACAACCCTCATGTATAGCCAAAGTCCAAATAACCCCTCAAACTATATTTTGGTTCATTTTATCCCCACAGCTTTGCTATTTGGCTCAATTTACCCCCTACTACAATTTGTCTTTTTTGTTTCTCCATATATAAGAGTGATCTTAAGCTAAAAGTTTACGAGATGATAGAGCACATCATAACACATTTAAAAAATATATCATAAATTGATTTTTAATTATTTTCATATAGAAGGATATTTAATAGTAAATTAATCATTAAGATATAAAACTGTATGAAAATAATGATAAAAAATTTTGATGCACTTTTCTAACATGTATTATGATATGCTCTACCATCTTGTAAAATTTTAGTTTAAGATTAAACTTATATATGGAGAAACAAAAAAGATAAAATTGTAGTAGGGGGTAAATTGAGCCAAATGACAAAGTTGTGGGGACAAAATGAACCAAACAATAGTTTAAGGGGTTATTTGAACTTTGCCTATACTTGAGGGTAGTAATTTGGACTTTATCCTAAATAAAAGTATGCAATAGAAATCTAAGCCAAGAAAGGACTCACAACTAGAGGTGACAACATTCTGATAGTAATTCCATGGCACAGGACGCACAATCTTCACTCCCGCTGCATTAACCGGTGGTAGAGACCCAGGCAAAGGGACCGATGCCAATTGTGCACCACCAGTCTTATCCCATGAGATGTGTGCACCACACCAGTATTTCAAGTACCAGTGGAGGCCAGACGCAAGCTCAACGCCAGTTGTTCCCTGGATCCTGTGCACCATAAAAATGACGAGGTAATTGCATGAACATTTGCAATGGAATCGTAGAAAATTTGATACACTGAAATTTATACATTACTACTGTAAGGAATTTTGAACAGGCGACAACACCATTAAGAAAAGCCATGCAAGGAGTGAACATAATCACAGGAATGAGGGACTTGATCGTGGCAAAAGCCGGTAACAAACAAGTGTCTGGATGGGTGGGTGAAGAAGAACGTACAGAATCTCTGCACCGCCTTTGCCGGAGCCATCAGCAACGTTGCTAATCCTGAAACAGCTCGATCGACCACAGACGGTGCCCTGGAGCAGCCACAACATATCGCTAATTTTGTCTCGAAATAAGGGGGCAGAAACAAACATTCCATACTACTATATTAGCAGGTCGCGTTGTTTGGGAACCAACCTTGGAGTCGATCTCGAGGCGGAAGCTGCGGGCGTGGGTCGGGAGGAGCCGCCGGAGCACCCCCGCGGCGGCTTCCTCCTGCTTCGCCGGCGACGCCCTGCGCCTGGCCGCCGCCACGCGGAGCGCCTCCCACGCGTCGGGACCGCCAGCCGCCGCGGCAACCGATGGAGGCGGTGGGAGGAGCGCCAGGAACAGGAGGAAGGCGAGCAGGGGGAGCCGCGAGGGCGGCCTCATGGCGAAAGTCCTGGCAGGCCGGCAGCTCGGTTGCTCCGGCGCACGCAACACCGAGGAGTGAGGACAGAGGTCACAGAGGCAGAGCACAGCCTTGCGTGCTGCGGAATCCCTCCGTCCGTGATCACCTATCCGGCGTACTAGGCTGAAACAATTATACAAAGCGATGGATAATGCGAAGTTGGATGATTGAGGGGAGCGGCGATTTTGACCGCCGGCCGAACGCCGTTGAGATGTTGGCGTCATCAATTTGGAATGTTTCATTCGGACGATGCGAGCAGTTATCAATTTTAAAGGATTAATCAGGAACATGGCCATTATAATTTTACAGAGAGTGAAATGCATCGTAAGCTCTTAAATTATTTTGGTATGATCATTTAGATCAATAAATATTTTATGTGACCATCTAAATCCCTGAGCTATTTAGATATGGTTATAAAATCCCTTACATTTTAAAAATAAATTAAAAGTTGTATATATATGTCCAATCTCACCGATAAGTGACTCGGTGGACACCCGTGGCATCAGGTATACGCAGATAATGAGGTGAAAGTAGTGTTTCATGCTTTTGACAGATATCAGGTATAATTATGAAATTAGCTCGTGTATATAGATAAATTAAAGCACTATAAATAGACAATTTACATATTGCCATCTATAACGATGAGTAACATGGTAGGTATTAGCACCGATAAATTATTTTGTGACTCACCGTTCATGCCGATACGACCACATCGGATTTTTTTTCTTCCACAGAGCAGTATGGACCTACATATATACCTCTTGATTCAAGAATTTAGATGGTCACTTCAAGAGTTTAAATCTAGATGATCATATTCAAATAATTTAGGGACATATAGCTACTTTAAAGTTTAAAGACCTAAATAACTACCTAAATAATTTATGTGTCTCTAGTGCATTTCACTCTTGTACAAAATTTAAGGTATACTATCGTGACCCACGTGTTATTAAAATGATACTTCTATCATTTACAAGATGGTAGCAAATCTCAAACTCACAAAATTATAATGGGGTATAGCTAACGTTTTTTTTTTTTGAAAGGAGTTACAAAATTCCGTGCGTCAGGTTGTAATTGAGACGTTCAAAACGATCCAAATTATGTGTTTATGTTTCCGTTTTGGAGAAAATGACTCATTTACTAGCTATTTTCACCAAGCTAATAGCAGGTAATAGTGGTAGATAGATATTTCTAATTCTATGAAGCTATTATCCCTAGTGGTTTAAAACACCTCAAGTTAAAATATATAATTGTTTTAAATATTGACATTGTTATTTTTTAACATCACTTTCAACTCTTTTAAAAAGTATATTTTTTTATACACACGGTAAAATGTTTTCAACAGAGATGAAGTAGACTATGTGCACACGAAACTCGGAGTTATGCTTTTTACAAATCTAAGAGATGAGCTCTTTCGAATCTTCAAAATTCAAGATACACACGAACCATTGTTAATTAACAAAACACAACTACCTAAAATAAATATATAAAATAAAAAAATTGTTATGAAACAAAATAAATTCATTTTAAAATTAATATATTATTCTTTAAGTTAATATTTTATCGTAGTATTGGCATGGGCATTGGTATATATGTATTAACTTGAAAAGAGGTGTTCTAAACCACTAATTTTAAAATATTAACATTATCTTTTGACCATTCACCTTATTTAAAAAAATAGTCTAAATATATAAAATTGTTAGTTATATTTTAAATGTTATTAATAGTAAATCAAATTATAATAAAATATATAATATTCTTTATTTTTAAAATCTCTATCTCTACTTTTAAAAAACGCATTTTTTCTTTTCTACGTACAATAAAATGTCTCCAACAAGTATAGATTAGTCTATATGCACACGAAAAATATACTAAAATTAACTTTTTTATAAATCTGACAAATTAAATCTCTACACAGACACTCCTTATAAATGTAACAAACGAGCTATTTCTGATTTTTCAGATCTTGAGTCTACACGGTCCATTGTCACGGTCTATTGTTAGTTAACAAAACGCAACTACTCGGAATAAATATATAAAATAAAAAAATTATTAAAAAACAAAACAAATTCATTTTAATATTAATATATTATTTTTTAAATTTATATTTTTCTTTAAAAGGTAGCATTAGCATGAATATTAGGACCAGTAAGATTAATAGTTAAATTAATAGTTAAACGTGATGTTACGCCCCGTTACTTCACAGCGTTGCCGGACCGGCGAATATCGGCGCTGTCGTCCACGGGGCCGAAAGCACCGAAACCAGATCGAGCGAAAAGCGGACGAGCGTGTATGGAATTTCTTATGCTTCATTTGGGTAAGTTATATAGCGTGTCTTCTCTCTGAGGTGAAGCGAACATAATAATCTAATGTGTAAAGCAGCTAAAGAGTGCTAGTTGGGCATTCGTACCCATTTTTATACTCGATCTATTTTTAAATTATTGATACTGTTGACTTCAAACATCAATTTTAACTTTTCGTTTTATTCAAATAATTTGTTCCAATGTGTATAATTATTAGTCGTGATTTAAATTTCGCAAATAGTATATCAAATAATAATAAATTTTTACATATTTGAATAAGACGAATAGTCAAAATTGATGTTAGAAGTCAATGATATCAATATTTTAAAATTAAAGGTAGTATATATTAATCAGAAGATAGAAATGGTCAGCCAGATTCATACGAGCTTCAGGCATGGCTGCTTAACAGACCAAAATGCCCGAGGAGAAGGCCGAACAGAGCCTGATATTTCAGAGGAACAAACTGCTAATGAAAATGGAGGGGAGACAACCTTTACCCTGATATCAAAGTTCACCAACCCTGTTAGTGGGATAGACTACAAACGCAGAGAGGTTCGCTAGTTTCACTGCAACCACGAAATCAAAGTTGCTTCTTTTTGTTATTAGTTCACCTCGGTGAAATGGGCTAAAAAATACTTCTGATGCTATTAAGGAAAATTTGATGCTTCAGTTCAAGTATTCTATTTACGGATGGCGTTTATTGATCCCACAAGAACTCTACTTGTCAGACTTAAAAAAAAAAGAACTCTACTTGTCTATTATCCACAATAAAAAAAAGTAAATAGGCAAAATATAGGATCTTGTTGTAAACTTGTATTCAAAGTCCAATTTTTCAATAGTAACTGGTTAGTTACAACATCTCAGACTTCAATCTCGAAAATACGGTAAAATACCAGTCAGAATAATAGGTACTTTACTGAAGTGGCTGCTAGTTATGGATAACCTGAGAAATATAAAGTTAAGGGGGGGGGGGGGGGGGGGGGG
>BCLH01000362.1:109491-130052 GCA_001602315.1 Zoysia pacifica
CGGCGCGGGGGTCAGCGGCGCTGCGCGTGCACGCGAGGAGGGAGACCATCGACGCGCCGTCGCGGAGGGCGTGGTGGATGCGTAACACGACGGCAGACGCCGCCTCGGAGGTCGGGAAGTCGAGGACGTGGATCTCCCAGAGCGGCCTAGAGAGGTTCATGGGGAGCGTGGACAGCAAGGCCACGTACTCCTCCAGGACCTTGTCGGGGTTGGCGCCGGGGATCAGGTTGGGGATGACGATATGGTCGTCTAGGTTCACCGTCGTCCGGACCCATCGTGGTTTTGGCCCGTCCATCAATTAGTCGATCACATCCACTTTAAGCCACCAGCTAAATTACTGATCAACTTGCTGTGTTAGGACTGTAAATTACTCCCTTCGGTTTTAAAATATTAACACTGTGATTTTTTATATCGACTATTCGTTTTATTCAAAAAAAATTGTTCAAACATTTAAAATTTTATTATTGTTTGCTTTATCATTGATAGAATTTAAATTATAGCTAATAATTTTACACATTGAAATGAATTTTTTAAATAAGACGAATAGTCAAAATTAATGTTAAAAGTCAACGGTGTCAATAATTTAAAACCGAAATAAGTAGTTAGTAAGACTGTAAATTAGCGCACATGATTTTTAGTTAATGTTGTTAGGAGAAACATACTCCCTCGAAGGTTCCTAACAACAGCTGTTGACTTCTAATATTATCTATGACTATTTATTTTATTTAAAAATTAAATTAAATGTGTAAAATTATAATCTGTGATGCAAATAACTTTAATGATAAAGTACTTTTTTAGTTTTTTAATTGTTGTCGTTGATGACTTCTAACATCAACTTTGATCAATCATTTTATTTAAAAAAATAAATTCAAATAAATAAAATTATAAAGTATATTTCAAATACCTTTAACAATAAAGTAAATTATAACAAAATATATGATACTCATTAAATTTTTTGAATAAAATAAATAGTCAAAATTAATTTTAAAAATCAACAACAACAACAATTAAAAAACAAAAGGAGTATATGTTTATCAATAGAAAAACTGGACATACTCGGACGCTGGAGAAGCGAGGATGTCGCACAAGGGTGAGCCCTAATCCAGCTCGTGCGGTGTCAAGGTTGATGGGAGCGGCAAAGCCAACCACAGCAACAATGTAAATATCGTGGAGCATGCGGGCCGTGGGGCTCAAGGGTTCGTCACCATTTTCCCAATCTGGACGGCAAGTGTCTAGTGAAAGTGGTTCTTGTGTGACGAGGCGACTATTCTGAGCAACCATTCTCTTACGTACGTAAGTGCTGTGAATCTATGATACGATTCAGAGACTATTTTTGCTGGTGTTTAAGAGCTGCGCTTGCAGGAGCTCTATTTATAGAAATTAAAGGAGCTGCCTATTTAGTGGTAGCATATAATTGTTGGTAGTTGGCAGCAGCTAGCAGTAGAAACAACATTTGTTGCATGTTTCTATCGGGACGGATATATGTAACTAGCTAGAGGCTGTTACATGCATGCCACTTCCTGTTAACCATCAATTTTCAACCCCCCCCCCGGCTAATCTGTGCGTTGTCCCTACTCATTAAAGATTTTATAATGTTTAATAGAGATATGGATGACAAAACCATCTAAAACTGTGGTTTTCGGTGAAACATAACCAGCTCAAATTCATTCGTTTACCATTTTTAAAAATTTGAAAAATAATCAACAAACCTATAAAACCGATGGGTAAGAAGCCGAGGGTCTGCTTGACTACGCCAGCATCGTCTACCAAAAGTTCGCAATGTCCACACGCGCCAATGCAGATTTGGCTTGCTTTTGGATTGACTCCGAAGTTTGGCTCACTAACGCATCCAACTACAAATGCAGTTCATTTTCTTCTCGTCAATGTGCCGGCGACACGTGGCGACAAATTCTCTCGCCAATATATGCATAGACACACATCGGTAAGCCAAGATTGGTGATGTGAGATTGGTTGGTATCCAAATTAAAGTACCCTTGATTTGTCTATTGATTAACTATTTGAGAGGCGCAGGCAGTGGATCGATCCACGATGGCTGTGATTCCTACATCCCTCTGTTCAGGTCAGGAGATAATGTTTTTGAGTTTTTACAGCGCGTTTGATCATTTGTTTTATTCAATTTTTATATAATTATAAAAATAAATAAGTTACACTTAAAGAATCACTAATGATAAAACAATTTATAACAAATAAATAATATTTTCATAAATATTTTGAATAAGACAGAGAGTTAACACATGATGTTTAAACATAAAAAAAGTCATCTTTTCTAAAAACCGTGAAGTTGCAGTAAAATTCAGTTGGAGGCTCCCCGACCGTAGTACATAAAAGACCGTAGGATATTTATTTGACGCCAAAGCAATACATATTTTTTACTGACTTGTTTTCCAGCTGCTAAGTTTTAGTTGTTATGTTCATAAATTAGACGGTTAGAGGGGTGTCTACTTGAACAGAGCGATATATTTGTCTTGTATTAACTCAGCAAAAAAAAAAGGCGGGTCCCTTTTGACTCGTGAATTAGCAGGAATGAACAGTTCACGATAAGTTTTTGCAGTTGATCAACCACGGGGTGCCAGAGGAAGTGATCTGCAATCTGAGCCTGAGGGAAGACATCTCCGATTTCTTCAAACTGCCACTTGAAGCCAAGAAGGCATACGCACAGCTAGCGAACAGCCTTGAAGGATATGGCCAGGTCTTTATTGTATCTGAGGAACAGAATCTGGACTGGGCAGGTATGTTCTACGTACCTCGTTCTTCGTCCGAATGAATCAAGGGACATGAGGTTCTGGCCTGCTTGTTGTCCTCTTTCCTTCAGGTAACCATCCAGCACACTCTATACTCTCAACGCCATTACGTAGTATAATTGTATAAGTTATGCATTGCCCCAACCTCCTTTAACTTTTGATCCGGATAACTCTGTTTGCAGAACATCCATAGACGGGTACTCCGCTGAGACAGCGAAAGTCATACGCTGCTTATTGGAGTTCATGGCCAAGGACATGGGTGCTAAGCTTGAGTCGCTGATGGAGATGTTCCATGGCCAGCCACAAGGCCTTAGGATGAACTACTATCTGCACGTGCCGGCAAGCGAGCAAGGTGCTGGGTATGTCGCTGCACACGGACGCAGCCGCCCTGACTCTGTTCCACCAGGTCAACAACGTGCCACGGCGCTCACGCTGGCTTTCGTCACCGGGACGGCATCGTGGATCTATGGCGTTGGATTGAACTAATGGATAAGCTCTGAGTGTTTCATGTGTCTTTGTCTTCATCTTTTATCGTGACCTTGAAGCTGTTATTTGGCTCGGGTTGTAGTCTAATTCCTGATGGAAGCAGGTTTGGCACTAAAGTTATATCCGATTCTGTCAATTGTTGTGGCTCAAGAAACAATGGTAATTTTCATCAGAGGCATTTTCAGTTTCATTCAGGAATCGAAGAGTCGAATGAAATGCATAGTCACTACAAATTTTAACCATGGTGCCTCTGTTCATGCAGGTTAAGTATGCGGGGAACGGAGAGGAGCAGAGCGGAATATTGCATGACAGGCCTGAACCTGATGGACAAGGCTCTGACCGTTGGGAGAGCAACCTGAAATGTGGCAAGTTCCATCAGTTGTTATTTTAATCTTAATAGAGACTTTGTCCAGTCTCTCTTAAAATGCAATTGGGCCATTGTTAACCAAGTGAGTAGTATGATTGTCTTTGGTTGCTTTGTTTCTTGAATGCTTTCAGCAGCCAACATAGTTTTAGCTGTTCCAAGTATAGAAAGACGAGATGCCGCCCAAGTTTGCTCCTATATTTTCTTGCACAATGATCAATGAATATTGTTGTATGGTAGTTTTAACTGTGTGATTATTCGGTATTTGTGATTTTCCTGTTGTTGCCATATGATGTGTAGCGTCGTAGCAGGACTGCGTCATGTAGTCTTTCTGCATCAGATTGGAATTACATCGTGTTACTCTGTACGTGGCGTAGTACGGTCACATGAACTAGTTTCCTAAAAATAAAAACACAGTGTTTCGCCTACGGGGTCGCTAGGAGTAACCGTGCATGGTATACAAAACGACATACCAATGAAATCGAAGAAAAAAGATATCACAAACAGATGGAGTACTCGATGCATTTTTGACAGATTAACAAATGGATCTGTACTGTTACAGAGAAGAGGGGCGGGGGGGGGGGGGTGTAATTGCGCACATCTTACATCACTATACATCAAAGGATTAGTAAAAGAAGAAAAAATATAGGCTGATCCTTTTTTTATTCACGAGGCTTAACTCTGTTCATTATGAGTAGCTCATGCTGCGCATCTTATCATTTTCAAGGATTCGGCAAAGTCATCTAGTAGTTGATGAGAGTCTGGAAATTGTGCATCGTCCACTGCAATGATAATCTTGATCTTATCCGTGTAGCTTTGCCAATCTATTGTCAGTGCCTACACATTATATAATACAAAAAAGAATGAGTAAATTTCAAAGGATTACATATACTTTGGTAATATTATCAAAAAACTACAGATTTAAAGATTAGTTTCACAAAACTACACATTTTGTGTACACTTTATCACAAAACTACAGATTTTAAGTTTTTTCCTCACAAAACTGCCAATTGAGGTCCACATGTCAGATTTATGGGGCTAAGAGAAAGAAAGCTAAAATATGTAGTTCTCGGATAAACTTTTCACAAATCTGTAGTTTTGTGAAATTGATTCTCAAATTTGTAGTTTTGTGGTAATATTGCTAGTTCTCCAAAATTTACTCAAAAAGAATCAGTTCCGCAGAATTGAATCTAACATATATGTATTGTAATAACATATTCACTCTGTTCTTAAATTGATGTTGTTGTTGACTTTTAATGTCAACTTTGACTATTCGTCTTATTCAAAAGTTTTTGATAAATATCACAACTTAAAATTTTATAAATTTAAACTAATTTTTTGAATAAAATAAATAGTCAAAGTTGATATTGAAAGTCAACGAGCAACATAAGAACGGAGGAAGCAGTATATATAAACTACTATGTGATGCATGGCATGATGTGAAAATCCAATTAGCGCTCCTAATAATCATCTAAGTGTAACCCAAATTGCACCATTCAGATCAGAACTGCAGCATACCGATGGATGTCCGAAGACACTTGGTGCCATGTAGGCGACGGGGTGGCCGTAAAACTCAATAGGTTCAACCGGACCAATCATGTTGGAGAACTGAACGGTGGTACTGGACACCATACGATGGAAGAGGGCAGTCGGTACCTGCATGCAAGCTCTCAATGAAAATGGCCATAAGAACGGAGCAGTGAGTATACTCCCTCCGTTCTTTAATTGATGTCGCTGTTGACTTTTAAATTCAACTTTAACTATTTGTCTTATTAAAAAAATTGTTAAATTTTATATATGTTGATATAATTTGATTTATTATTAGAGTTATTTGAATCACAACTTACAATTTTACATATTTGAGCATTTTTTTTTGAATAAAACGAATGGTCAAAGTTGAATTTAAAAGTCAACGATGATATTAATTAAAGAACATTTAAAGAACATATATATACGTACCCCAATTCCAAAAATCTTTGTGACTATTTCTGTGACTGCATGAGTGATGATTGCTTCTAACGAGTGCTTCTTCCTGTCCACAGTTTTCTTTGCGTTTCGGACGTAGTCCAGAGGATCATCATGCACAACAATTTCGAAAGGAAGCATGATGTAGCCAAGTCTGTTTCCCCATTTCAGCTCATTATGCTTGCCTGACTCCATCATCTCAGATAATTTCTATTCAAAACATATGGAAATCCATGATGAGTACTCCCTGTGACCCATTTGAAACTTATTTATAAGATTCATTAATTATAACTTTGACCAATGTTTTTTTTTTAAATTTAAGCAACCAATAATATATAAATTGTATATTACTAAAATATTTTTCACGACAAGTCTATAAACATAGATCTTCAAGTGAACAAGTTATTAAATCTGTAGAAATCATTATTAAAGCATGGTAAATAAATCCTAAAAATAAGCTTCAATTGAGACAAAATGAGTACTTTATAGGAAACTCATATTGTTCTTACGAAAGAAAAATATTTATATATGGGGTATGCTTGGCTTACATTTATGCCAGACGTTGGCCTTATATTCACGAAAAGCACTGATCTCAAGCATGCGATTTGTCGTGGCATCACCATCACCTGAGGCAGAGAGTGGGAGAGATTGTTTCAGATAATAAACACGTGCTTTTCTTACAACCCGATGGGGACTGTGGAATTAAGCTTACGTTACCTTTACCTAGCTTTCGGAAGTGATACCGTGATAGAGCAGCAGACGTCACTCCAACCAGCACATCGTTTACCGTCTTTTTTTTTTCCAAGGCAAGCATGCATGGAATAAAAGATATCAAAATCCAGGAGATAAGATTGCCACCAAAAACTATAGTATAGCCATCAGTACTACGATGACCATCAGGTTCCAGCTCAGTTAGAAGGCGCTAAGCAAAGAAGAACCTGACCTCGTGATGCATAAGCCCATATGAGATGTTTCATGAAGATAGTGCAAAATGCGCTTGACTGCCGCCCAATGCACAGTAGTTGGTGCTGAGAGAAATTGACAAACTCTATTGACACAAAAAGAGATGTCTGGACATGTTAGCGAGAGGTATTGGAGAGCACCAACAACACTTGATATCTTGTAGTGTCTTCAGCTGAGAGAGGATCACCTCTGTGCAATGATAACTTGTCACTAGGAACCATAGGGGTCGACACACCTTTGGAATTGGACATACCAGTCCGAGCCAAAAGGTCTTTAATATATTTGTGTTGTGTCAGAATGAGGCCACCCGAAGTGTGATGCACTTCAATCCAAAGAAAATATTTGAGGGTGCCAAGATCTTTCACCGCAAATTCAGCATGAAGATGAGTGAGTAGGCGATGAACTGACAATAATAATATCATAAACATATATCAAAATATACTTCTGAACGATAAAGAGTGAAACATCAGCCTTAGAAGCATGAAACCCCAACTGCAAAAGTTTTGTGTTGAGACGAGAAAACCATGCACGGGGTGCCTGTTTGAGACTATATAGAGATTTATCCAGCTTGCAGAGATGATTGGGGTGTGTGGAATCTTCAAAACCGGGTGGTTGTTTCATATACACATCCTCATGAAGAAAACCATGTAAAAATGCATTCTAAATATCAATTTGGCGAAGTGTCCAACCTCGAGACACAGCAAGAGATAACAAAAGCCATATAGTGCTTGGTTTAACCACAGGGCTAAAAGTATCCTCATAATCAACACCATATTGTTGTTTGAATCTTTTGGCAACCAACCGTGCTTTATGGCGATCAAGAGACCTGTCTGGCTTAAGCTTGAGGTTGAATACCCATTTGCAGTCAATGACATTGAGCCCAGCATGAGGAGGAACCAAGTGCCATGTTTCATTTTTGAGAAGAGCATTATATTCATCTTCCATAGCACGGCAGGATGCTTCATAGCAGCAATGTGAGATGTTGGCTCACAATCAGAAGTGCAGACTGTAGAGTAAGTCACCGTGCCATCAGTGCGAATTTTTGGGCACCGAATATTGTGCCGCAGTCTTGTACCATACTGGTGTACAGGGGGATCCCGGACAGCTGCTTCTGATTGAGCGGCATCATGAGATGTCACAGTAGAGAGATCAACAATAGCCGTATCTTATGTACGAGCACTAGAGGGCAGATCAATCGAATCCCGGGCAACTTGCAATTGGTGTAGGATCTGCAGCAGGCACACGAGCTGGGGCGCTTGGGGAATGAGGTGAATGATCAGTACAGCGACCAGCACTGGGAGCCACAGGTGATGACGCCACTTCCTGAGAAGAATGCTCCAGATTTTCTGCATCCGAAGGGTTAACAGGCTGCAGTACAGACATATGGTTCATATTCATATTAGAACTGCTACTATCCAAATGCGACACTGACTCAGGAGCAACGCTGGTGGAAGGATTTTCAGAGAAGGGAAAGACCTTCTCGTCAAAGATGACATCCCGGAAAATATAGACGCGTCCAGAAGTTATATTCAAGCATTTGTAGCCTTTATGAAGAGAACTATACCCAAGAAAGACACATGCTTTGGATCAGAAAAATAGTTTGTGTTTGTTGTAGGGTCTAAGATGGGGCCAATAGGCACAACCAAAAATTTTGAGCATGGAGTAATTTGGCTGAGCTTTAAGGAGACGTTCTAATGGGGTTTTATTATCAATGACCCATGTGGGAAGTCGATTAATAAGATAGGTTGCAGTTAGGAAAGCCTCACCCCAAAACTTGATTGGCATGGTTGCATGAGCCAAAAGAGCTAGACCTGTTTCAACGATATGACGATATTTTCGTTCGGCCGAATCATTCTGTTGATGGGTACGAGGACAAGAAATACGGTGAACAATGCCAAGGCCCCGAAAAAATCGATTATAGAATTTTTGATACTCCCCACCTTAGTCAGATTGGACACACTTAATTTTTGTATCTAAGAGACATTCCACATGTGCTTGGAATTGCAAGAATATACGCTGAGCATCAGTATGATCATGCATTAGATAAATCCATGTAAACTTGCTAAAGTCATTAATAAAACTTATGTAGTACTTATAACCTCCAACAGACTGAGGAGCAGGACCCCATACATCTGAATAGATAAGTTCTAAGGAAATTGAGACTTATGAACTGAATTACTATAAGGAAATTGATGACTTTTTGCTAATTGGCATGCATTACACATGGAAGAACAGGACTCCTTGACACATGGAAGATTATTTAGACTCAAACTGGGTAGAGGGGTGACCAAGGCGGGCATGCCACTGATCTCGACGAGCAGTGACACTTAATAAGGCTTGTTTGAAGAGCGCAACATCGGCTGGCTTGATGGGATAGAGACCAGACTCACATCTTCCTTCCAGCAACTCTCCCTTCGTGGCTCAGTCCTTAATAAGAAAATTGTTAGGATGGAAATCAAAAAATACATTATTGTCACGGGAGAGCTTGTGAACCGAAAGAAGGTGTTTAGATATGTCAGAAACATGAAGAGCTTTATTCAATGCAAGAGGATGAGTAGCAGTAGTAATAGAACACGAATCAGTATGTGTAATTTGCAAACCTGCTTCATTGCCAACTTGAACAGTTCGATCTCCATGATATTTTTTCCCTCAGGGCCAAGCGATCAAGGTCGCTGGTAATATGATCCGCCCATGAGCTTCGTACTTCGTAGGTAGGGAGGAGCTGGGCGCGCCATAGAATGTAGTTTGTCTTGGTGAGACGAAGGGTGACAGCATGGTAGATTGTATTGAGTTGGAGACAGGAGAGAAGGAAGAAGATGTTGTAGACATCTTCAGAAAAAAAAACTTGACTCTGTTACTATGTAGAAATATTGGCGCTGGATGATCCTTTAGGATCACAGTCTCTTGTATTTATAGAAGATGTACAGGAGAGACATTACATGCGTGATCAATGGTGCACGCCAGGCGGGGAGACACAGCTCCAAGAATGAATGACACCTTCTATGACTAGAGGATGACCTGCTATTTGCAGGAGATAACCTACTCTGTTTAACAATGGGGACCGTGGAATTAGGCTTACGTCATCTTTACCTAGCTTTCGGAAGTGATACCGTGATAGAGCAGCAGACGTCACTCCAACCAGCACATCGTTTACGGTCTCTTTTTTTCCAAGGCAAGCATGCATGGAATAAAAGATATCAAAATTCAGTGCAGCTAGCTAGAGCCATAAAAATAAATAATCCTTTCGTTCTAAAATATAAGCATTTCTATATTTAATAAAAGTTAATTTTTATTATTTTGACTTTTAATAATATATAATTAATAATATTTTATCATATAAAATTATTTTTTATATTCATTATAAAATAATCTTTAAAAAATATATTTTTATATTAAATATTACATATTTTTTAAAATATTATTAGTAAAAGTTAAAATATTTTGACTTTATTTAAATTTAGAAATACTTATAGAACACATGTAAATTACTCAACGTACACATGACTTACACAGCCCACGGCGTTTTTGACGTGCTTGACGTCGTGCAGTAAAAGGCTCCGGCTGACGAAGCGCTTGCGCCTGAACTCGACGCCCTTGGCGGCCGTGAACACCGTGCGCGGGTCCCTCGAGAGCTGCAGCGCCATGGCCACGAACTGTGCGACGTCCAGTCCACCGCGGTGTGCCGGGTGAGCCGCGCGGACGGCGCCGGCAAGGCGGGCACGGCGCGGGGGTCAGCGGCGCTCTGCGTGCACGCGAGGAGGAGGGAGACCAGCGACGTGCCGTCGCCGAGGGCGTGGTGGATGCGGAACACGACGGCGGACGCTGCCTCGGATGTCGGGAAGTCGAGCGCGTGGACCTCCCAGAGCGGCCGGGAGAGGTTCATGGGGAGCGTGGACAGCGAGGCCACATACTCCTCCAGGAACTTGTCGGGGTTGGCACCGGGGTCCAGGTTGGGGATGACGATATGGTCGTCTAGGTTCACCGTCGTCCGGACCCATCTGGTTCTGGCCCGTCCATCACCTAGTCGATCACATTCACTTTAAGCCATCAGCTCAATTACTGAATTAGCTGTTGACTATATATATATATATATATATATATATATATATATATATATATATATATATATATATATATATATATATATATATATATATATATATATAGTAACTAGACATACTCGGATGCTGGAGAAGCGAGGATGTCGCACAAGGGTGACCTCTAAGCCAGCACGTGCAGTGGCGGAGCTGGCCGGTGGGCTGGGTGGGCTCTGGCCCACTCTAGATTTGGCCCAGCGAAAGAGCAACCCCATGTACAGACCTGTCTACTCCATCCGATCGATTCGTTTGACGGAAACTCGAGGTCCGAGCGAGCCTGAGGCAAGCTAGGGTTTGAGGTGGCGGCGCGCACAGCTGGGGTAGGGGTGGTGCACGGAGGTGAGGGGAGCGGTAGCGCGTGCACGTGCGCCGGTGGCACGAGCGCGTGCAGCAGGCTCTCAATCCCCCACAGCCAGTACACAAGCAGGTTCACCCAATTTGACTTTTTTTTTTTAATTTCCATTTTAAGATTCTAGCATAGCAAGTTGGTAACTTTTCTATATACTTGAATTGCTTGATTGCAAATTTGTGAAATATGAAAGAGATAAAGATATTGCATCAATTTTTTAAAAATTCTAGCAAGGAAAACTTTTTCATCTTCACCTTCAGTTTAGTCTATAGATGCTGATAGAGTCTTTCATAAGATTTTGTTGATAGATTGTGCATAACAAGTTATTCTATCAATGATTATGATGCTATTCGAAGAGCATATATTTGAAAAGATCTATTTCAACCTAATGCACATTAATTAAAAAAAAAGAAAAGTGCACACTTGATAATTGTATGCTTACTTTAATTGATCGAGATATTTTTTTAATGTGAAGGAAGAAGATATAGACAATTCCTTTATGGTCATTAGAAGGTGTATGTTCAATAAAAACACTAAGAAGTAGTTTCTTATCTCTTTTTACTATATTTGTAAGGTACTTTTATTTAGTTTGAACTTACGTTACAAACTCGGCACTATCTTTTCACTATGTTTGTAAGGTTTTTTATTTGGCTTGAACTTTTATTATAAAGTTGACACTTTAAATATGTTGTGCGGGGAAAAAAAATTTTTTTTTTGACCCACCCTGAATTTGACTCCTGGCTCCGCCACTGAGCACGTGCGGTGTCAAAGTTGATGGGTGTAGCCAAACCAACCACAGCAACAATGTAAAAATCGTGGAACAGGCGGGCCGTGGGGCTCAAGGGTTCATCATCGGCCTCGCCGTTATTCCCATCTCGATAAGTGTCCAGTGAAAGTGGTTCTGGTGTGACAAGGCGACTGTTCTGGACAACCATTCTATTACGTACGGATGTATGTATTGTGAATCTGTGATACGGTTGAGAGACTATTGTTGCTGGTGCTTAAGAGCTGTGCACGCAGGAGACTTATATTTATAAGAGACCTTATAAGGTAGACCAATCCATATTCCTTTACCTCTTAGAACGTGAAATATCAATTCAATCTGAGCCGTTGAATTTTAGAAGAAAAAAAATACAATATCACCTCAGTCAACATGGAAAAGATTTAATTTTTAAAACTGTCATATGCATCACTTTTCATAAGTAATTAATTTCTTTCCAAATTAGATATTATAATAATTAATAATTATGTTAAAGCTTTTACCTCCTAAGAGGAAAAATAACCATTTTCTCTTTGAGATCCGTGCAAATAGATGTGCCATATTCATTTCGGTCTACCGTATAATCTGCCATTTATAAAGGAGCTAGCTACTTAGTACTAGCATACATTTGTTGGTAGTTGGCAGCTGCAGCATAAACAGCATTTGATGCAATTTTCTATAGGGACGTACGTACATGTAACTACCTAGAGGCTGTCATGGCACTTCTTGTTAAGCACCAACCTTCAACCTCCACTGCCTTACCTATGCATTGACCACTTCTTATCATAGATTTCATAAGGTTTGATCGGGACATGGATGATAAAACCATCTCAAACTGGTCCAGCTCGGATTCACTGGTTTACTGCTTTTAGATTCAAAAATTCAAGCTGAAAAACAATTGACAACCCGATAAAACCGAGTGGTTTCAAATTTTTAAAATTCAAGCTCTGAGAAAGAAAAAACCAAATGTTTTCACCCAAATATTGATCAAATTTCATCCAAGTTTTGAATTTGCAGCATTTTTCGACCAGTTTCAACAGTTTTTGCTGCAATTTTTTGCATCAAATTGTGAGATAAACCCTAGATAGGGATGGGAGTTTTGCTCTAAATTATCACCAACTCTGTGTCAGATGCTAACATAAATGGACGGAGGGATGACCCGTTTGGTAGAGCCTCAGAGAGCTAATTGTTAGTCAGAATTAGAGAAGTTATGTTAAACACCGTTTTTAAGACAAGTGATTTTTGGCTAATTCTGTAAAGTGATTCTTTGAAATTAACTAAGAGCTGAGAACTGCAAAAGATAGCTTCTTCTGATTTTGTGAAGTGATTCTCTGTCTTGATGCAAAATCAGAGAGAATCACTTTTAAATTAAAATCACTTCTCATTAGACAATCACTTCTCACGAAGAATCACTTTTAGAGAATCTCTTCCCAAAGGGGCTTCATGTCTCTTAGTCCACTTTTCCTTTTTTTTTTTTCAAAAAGTTCTAAGCCAAAATATATTAACTTTTAATTTTTTTGATATATGTATATTAGACAACCATTCTCTTACGTATGTACATACTGTGAATCTGTGATATGATTGCGTGACTATGTTGCTTGGATTTAAGAGCTACCCATGCATGCAGAAGACTTATATTTATAAAAAGTAAAGGAGCTAGCTAGCTGCATATAGTAGCATACATTTGTTGGTAGTTAGCGGCAACAGCATAAACAACATTTATGCATGTTTCTATCAGGATCGTACGCATATGTGTCACATCCGGTTTTATGACTAAAACCGAATGACCCTTTATGTGTGTTTAGAAACAAGTTTCACACATAAAATGACTTAAATAGAATAATGTCTCGAATAACTAAGCTATTACAAAAATAGACTAAGAGTCTTATAGAATTACAAACCAAAACAGCGAAAACGAAACGAAAGCGTCTTGGGCTCCACAGGCAGTTAACCGAATAGCTCGCCTAGATGTCGACTCCAGAGTCTTCAATGTTCTTCCTCTACTGAGCAATAATTATAAAAGCAAGGTTGAGTACGGGATATACTCAGCAAGTATGAGAAGTATATGACATGTGACAAATATCAAGGAACAGACAATATAGAGTGTAATTGCATAAAAGCACACATTAGAGACACACAATTTCTATTAAGCACCTATTTATTAAGTGAAAGATATCACACCTATAAGCAGTAATATAAGTAACAGAACCAAATCACAGTCTTCCACTGTGATTCAACAAACCAAACCAATACCAATCCCCGTTAATCATGTGAGGGTCCATGTAATGCTCGTGACCGTGAGCACGGCTGTCATGATAGTTTTACACTCTGCAGAGGTTATACAAATTTTTTCACGAATAGTGATATCATCCCCTATTGCCAGGTGACTAACAAAAATCTCCATTATGCCTGTGCCGTTGCACTCGCACACTTCCTTTGGTGTGAGGGCCAAAAGATCGCTACAAGGTTTTTTCATGACTTTCGTCAGCTTGTACGTGCCCACTAAAGTTTCACTCGTCGAGCACTAACCGAAAACCCGAGAAGCCCTCTGTTGTGCCGAATGGTTTTCGAGAGTAACCCTCCCTTCCTCACACATCTCTCTCCAGACGGATCCAGACGTAACCTGCTTTCTCCGCTCCACCGCTTGGCACGCACAGAACTGGTTTTCATCACTTACTATGCTAGGCTGCGTCCATTCTTGACATCGTGGCTGTATGGAAACATATGGGTGGTCGCTCCACGAACCGATCTTTAGATTTGGAAAGATAACTTACCAAGAAATAGTACCAGTAACCCTGCACACAGTCCTACACCAACCATATTGCCTAAATAATCATTATTCAAGTTGCTATTAATCTCCCATTAATCCTCGTGAAGCATGTACAATGATCTATTTAATTACACCTAACCCGGCAGTAGCAATCTAAGTATGTGATTTATCCAACAGTAAAGTAAACTAACACGACAAGGCATAATGTAAAAATTAGGGTATTGTTATTAATAGGTACGCAATCAATTTGATATAAGTATGCAATCTACAAGATAGATGTTTTGAAAATAGGCACAAGATGGTCAAGAACACTTGCCTTGCTGCTCTTGAGAGTAAAAGTCGACGGTCTCGAACTCTTGCTGTTGAAAGCCTTCGACGAACTGCAGCTTCGAGACGAAGTCGCTTATCGCACGAGAACACAAACAATCAATCAAATGCGACAAAACAGAACAAGATCAGTATGATGATGTCATGAATTCATAGATTATTTCGCTACAATTGTTTTGATATATTATTTGCTAAAATCAAAGTTACGGATCAAAAGTTATGACATTTATAAGGTTCAGGGACTAATCTGTAATTAATAATTAATTACTAGGACCTATCTGTAATTTACAAAATTATTGAAGGACTAAAATGTAATTTCAGAAAGGTTCAGGGGTTTAATTGTAAAATTGTCATTAGGCAGGGACTAGTTTATTATTAAAAATAACTATAGGGGCTTTTCTATAAAAGTGTCATAATTAATTATTAAATTAATTATTGTAATTAATTTCCATATGGATAATATTATTAATTATATAATCATAGATTAATCTAAAATTAATTAACCTAATTCCTAATTAATATTTACTTAATCGAGTGTGCTGACGTCATGCTGAGGTTGTGCTGACGCAATAAAGATTTGATTTATTTTTTTTAATAAGAAAACTTGGTTTAATCTGGGCCCTCGTTTTCAATTTGAAGGGATCTGATAATTTGGATGACGTGGTTTAATCGGGTGCGTCGGATTTGGATCTAATAGATGAGGTAATTCAGGTGACGTGGCTAGATCTGGGCCTTTGGAAGTGGATCGAGTGGCCGGGTTTTAAAGGTGGGGGTGGACCTCCGGTTATCCGTCCGATTCAGATCGAACGGCTCGGCTGGCCGGCGCGACGGCGCCATGGCCGACGGTCTCCGGTGAGCTCGCCCGGGCTCATGGGGGCTCGGATCTCGGCGTTCTCGGGCTCAAAAGAACGAGGAGAGGGAGGGGAAGCTCACCGCGAGGTCGAATGGGGTCGAGGGTGGCCGCACGGTGGGTCTCGTCGGTGAGGTGGCGGCTCGGAACTTCGGCGGTGTCGCGGGGCTTCTCCGGGCGGCGGCGCTCGACGAGAACTAGTCAGGCGAGGGCGACGCAGCGCGGAGAAGGCCGGCACGGGGTTCTCGGCTCCGGAGATGGCTTGGGAGGCGGCGCGCGGGCGGTTAGGATTGGGGTGGCTCGGGGTGAGAGATGAGGGCTGCGGGGGGATCTTTATAGGGGAGGAGGGCGGTCGAGTCGGGGGCGGCGTGGGCGGCCGTTGGGGCGGGGCGGCAGCTGGAGGTGGGGGAGGGCGCCGACAGGTGGGCACGGCGTGTAAGAGAGAGAGGGGTGCGGCTGTTCTGGCTGGGCCGCTCGAGTGGAGAGTGGGCCGGCGGGGAGGAGAAGGTGGAGAGGGAAGGGGCCCAGCAGGGTGAGGTTTTCTTTTATTCTTTTTATTTCTTTCTTTCTATTCCTTTTTAATCCTTTTCTTTAATTCTTAATCTTGATTAATTATTTCAAGGCAAGGTAATTAAATGCTATACAATGGCATGAGATGAAATGTAATCCTAGCATTTTATTCGAAAAAGAAGATTTTTATTCTAATCTAAATTTTGAAATGCATTTGAATTTTGAATTTTTACTATTTGAAATTGTTGAATTTTTAGATCGTTACAATATGTAACTAGCTAGAGGCTGTCACACCACTTGTTACCTATACGTTGCACACTTCTCAGTGTAGATTTCATAAGGTTTTGATAGGGATATGGATGACAAACCATCTAAAACCTCTCGGCTGGCCGCGGCATCGAGGCAGAGTGGCGCTGCGCTGGCTGCATTGGAGAAGGGAGGTGCCCTCACAGCCATGTGGGGCCCGCAACCTTTTCTTTTCCCAATTTTCCTTTCCAATCATCTTTGCTCTGTTCCAACTGTGTACAACTAAATAGTTCCAGAGCTCTAACAATCTGAAAATTTACAGAGGCTAGAAAAACAAGTTTCATTTTAGGCTCATGTTCATATTCAAAACATATTTTATTTTAGGGATAAGTCTAGCTCAACTAGGGTGGGTGCACTTATCTCAAATCTTTAAAACCGGATACTTAACCTCCTGAAGTATTGAAAACCATATAAATAAACTCCTAGACTGTTTTAAATGTGGTTTTATTGTTTGTGAGCCCACATGTCAGTTTGAAGTAACTCTATTTCACTCCCTTAACAATCATGGCTCACATGTCAGTTTGAAGGGTAACCCTTGAAGTAATTCTATTTCACTCCCTCGACAATCAAAGTAGCCTACTTCACATCCAAAACATTAAAAATTAGACTTTTAACCTTTGAACTATTAAAAATTGTCTAGATAACCCATGTGTTATTTAAACAGTTTACAATAATGTATAGGGTTCAAAGTTTGAAAAGTGAAGTAGACCACATTGATAGTTGAGAGGTAAAATAGACTTACTGCAATGAACAGCAAAATCACCGTTGAAACCGCCTAAGGGATTATTTAGACAGTTTTTAATACTTTAAGAGTTAAAGTATTCAATTTTAAAGCTTGGAGGGAGAATTACACCCACCCTCGTAGTTGAGGGGTTATCTATACTTATCCCTTCATTTTATAAATTTAGAAAAACCCATAACCAATTTTTTAAGAAGTTTGTTTCACACACTTTTCTTCTGAATACTTTTGAACTTTCATACTTTTTATTTGAATTTAAATTCAAGATTTAAAATTTCATTTTAAGCACTTTTATTTCTTTTCAAGCTCGGATTCCATGGTTTCCAGATTCTTTCACATCCACATTTCCTTCTTCAAGGATGCAGGTTGTTGGAGTCAGTTGATTAGTGAGTCAACCGTCGGTGGATAGCTGACGCATTTGAACTAACAAGCGGAGTTGGTGCGCAAGAACCACATGGAAGCGGCTCACGTAGTCGTACAAGCGAGTAGCCATGGCCGGGTCCAGGGTACAGGCCTGAAACACGAGAAATTTTTTTTCTGAAATTAAATTGATTCTTGTAAAATTTATATGTGATTCTTATAAAACTAATGCGTTCTAAAGCGGACCATAGAAAACCGGCATGTAATCGTGGGTTCCATTTGAGCCGAGCCCAATGCAATAGAGAGAAACTCTTCTGATTATCAGTGACGAATTAACGTGATGGTGATTTGCTGCCAAGGCAGTCCACTAAGTACTCCACTGGGGTTTTGCTGTCCCCACTGCGCGATGAAGGCTAGCTCGGATCGATGGAGACAAGAGGCCGGAAAGGTGGCTGGTAGCTGGATTTTCTTCGTGCAATGAGTTTCAGACGGAGCCAAGGCAACCACAATGTCTATGGCAATTTGGACCATAAGTGTAGGATTCACTGCACATAAGTTCTTTGTTATTGTTAGCTTCACTATGGTGAGATAGCCTCTAAAAATAAAATATTTTTTGCAGGCATTCTCTTTCTCATTTTTTCTATAGCAATATGTTATTTTAATGTTTATGACTTGGCAATAAGCCTATGATCAAATTTTGTTGTTGCCTACTTCTACAATATTTATGGTAAACTATAAAAAAAATTTATTGCTTATGAACCACTTTTTAGTATCATTGTGGATGTCCTAACGCACCGTCCTCCTTGTCTCGTTTCATTTACCTTCATGTCTCGCGTCTGCTCTGCTTGAATGGCATCTGGCAGGAAGAGCAGCTGGGGAGTGGTGGCGTCTCTCTTCACGAACGAGCTAGAGCTGAGTTGTTATTTCCAGGAGGAAGCTAGGGTTCATGGAGAATCGATGGATACACAAAGCTTCAGATTACAACATTAACCTTGACATATATCTATGTATACCGCATCAAGATTCAAGAAATCCTGGTAGCTCGTACCGCACTTTCTCGCCGTCCGTGACGAACTCCGGCAGTGGAATCAGAAGCAGCTAGCAGATCCTGGCAAGGGTACTGGAACGTATTTTTCCTATTTTGAAAATTTGCTAAATTCTAGATTTTCATTTTAGAAGTCGCGATTGGTATTTTGTTTTGAAATTTGAGATGTTACGGTAACTATCGGTCTTTACAAACCGTGGAAAACTGATCAACTTTTTTAGTTTCGGTCAAACCAGTTTGATCCAGTTTATCTATTGGCTAGTTTTTGAGATTTCTTTTAAAAAAAATTATTTTTTAAAAAAAACTTGAAATCCACCAAAATCAATAAAATCAAGAGCTAAATCAGTGAAGCCGTGTGGCTCTCAAAATTTGAAACTTCAAAAAATCGACGAAATCAGAGAAACCGATTGATAAATCAAAAAAACATCCAGTTTGTACTTCAACAATATTTCATTCAGTTTTTTTTGAATATTGAGTTTGGAGCGATTTTTGTTTACCATTTTTACCGTTTTCATGGTTTTCGTCAAAAATTATCCCCACCAGTTTTTTCGGCTTTGTTGATAACAGAAACCATGGCACCTGGTCGTACCCAGGGCCGTTGCAAGTTTCGCGCCGGCGGCCTGCACGCTGCGCAGCAACTCCAATATGTACGTATAATTTGAGTATCTATAATCATATTTAGGTAGTAGCTATAGATAGTTAAAAAAACACTTCAGCTCCAACAAATATTTATAATCACACACTTAAAAAATTTAAATATACCACATCACCCTAATTTATGGCCTATAGGCTGTCATTTTAGTTGGCCCATTTTAAAAAACAGAGCCAACGATCGACGCTAGGTTTAATTAGCATATCTGTATACCGGTGGCAGAACAGATCGTTGGCTGCGTCGATCGATCGACCGGCGGCAGCAGAACAGCATACACCACTACAATAGAGACTTTTATTGTCACTTGTAAATTTATAGCAATGTCAGACATATATAAAAACCGACACTACAGTTTCGAAGGCTTTTTCATGTTATGACTCGACAGTGATATACAACTAATAGTGTCAGACATTGTTGATGTCAATACGACCAACGACACTAGAACAAAGCACCAAACATTAGTGTCAGTCACTACTGATGTCAACGACGACTGACACTACTATCGTTAATAGTAATGTCGAGCTTGCTGACATAAACTGTCCGAAATTAATGTTTTTGACACTAATGTCGAGCTTGCTACCGTTAGCAGCCGACAATAAAAATTTTAACCCATTATCGACACATTTTACAACTATAAAAGTCCTCAACTCTAGCCACCTGCTGTTCTCCGTGGCGAGCCACCTCTCTAACTTTTCTCTATCGCCGCCTCCAACACTTCACTTCGCCCCCTCTCTCTCCTCTCCCCCAGTTCTTGCTACAGTGCCTCAATCAGCCATGGCGTGGTGCCTCGTCTGTCCGCGACCTCAGCTACCTGGGTGTGATGTTGCAGGCCTCTAAGTGCGCAAGAGCCAAGGGTGGTATTGAGGCGGTCATATCTAGAGCAGGGTTCACAAAACCACAAAAACCGGTCAAACCGGTTCGGTCCGGTTTGGCCGGTTTACCAGTTTTCGTTTTTAAATTTTTTTGAAATTTAAAAATTCGAAGGATTTTGAAAAAAATATATGTAAAAAAACTAGAAGAAAAATCATGATTTTTGGTAGAATTTTTTTAAAAAAATTTTAAGATTTAATTGCAAAAAAATGCAGAAAAGTAAATATACAAAAATAAAAAACTTACCTTATCCTCTCCCGGACTCTAGAAGGCTCCATTCGCGTCCGGGAGGTCTCTCTCGCGCCGTTCGCGACTCGCAGCCTCTCGTCCGCCCGTCCGCCACCGAAAGCCGGCGCCCGAGCGCGGCTAGCCGGCCGATAAGCCCG
>BCLH01000362.1:135716-191157 GCA_001602315.1 Zoysia pacifica
TTCACGCTCGGGCACCTCGACGTCCGGTCTGGTGGGCCGCGCGGCCGCGCTGTCGGGCTCACGTGGCAGCCGCCGCTGCCACGGCGCCCACTGACCAGTGGGGTTCGGGCCCACGCGTCAGCCTCACGACGAAATTGCTACGGCCACCCACTCCGGTGCGCACAGAAATTTATTCCTAGCCCTTTTTTAATCCAAATAAATTCTCAAAAATTTCAAGGAAATCCCCATTTTTGCAAATACACTCCTGCAAAGTAAAAACTCATTTAGCGTGCCCCATTTGTCTCCACAAAATTCACATTAGTCCTTCAATTTATAAAAAATTTCAAAAAGACCCCTACACCCTACTCTCACCGCTATTATTACATAACACCTTCGGTTCCGAGATCTTTACACCAATAGAACCGTAAAACCGGACCCTACATTATAGAGCCACTTACCACCCCGAAAACTTTTGTTGAATTTGGTGTTTATTCGGTCTTCGTTCTTTGCTTCCTCTATACAATTTATTTATTTATCTATTTATTTACTTTCTACCATTTTTTCGCGTAGACAACGAAACGCTCAGAGACGAAGAAACCGACAACCTGGAGTACGAAGAAGAGCCCGAGTACGCTTTTGAAGGCAAGCTCTAACCCCTTGATCATATTAATCCTATGTTTTGATTGCGCACCCATATGATCTAAATGCTTGCATATTTATTTTAATCTATGTTTAAAAATGTTGTGTATCTAATACCTTACTTGTTATTATGTATTTATATTTATGTCAGTTACTTGCTCACACTAAATATGTATACTACCTTGCTACCCGTTGATGACACCCCTTTGATAACTATAGGATTTTCTTCGTTAATCTTTTAACAGACAGAAAGCTGCCTTGATAGTAGAATGCTTAGTAACTATTATACGATGCAGTGCATCACCACACCATACACCAATCCTCTTATGAAGTGCATTAAAATGAGTTTGGTGGTGTGTGTAAAATAAAGTGGGATGGGTGTTAGTGCAACTGGTGCTAGGTGATGGGAAGAGATAATGTTTTTGGTTGTGGGGTGAGCTCCTAGAACTGTGTGCTGTGTGTAGGCATCGGACTGGTCCATCTGTCGTGGACGAGCGCCGCCCCTGCCATATAAGGACCGGTTCATCGGACCTCAGCGTAGTGATTTCGTGCAACAACAGAACCTGTCTGGGTGGGACTCCACCTGCTTTGGTTATCTGCAATGACACCTAAGGGGTCGAGAGACACAAGCCGCAGGAGCAGACATGAGATACTCACGGTCCGGTCTTTGATTACTGCAATAGCTCGTGCCATGGGATCGTACTATCCACCGGTATAACCCTCTGGTTGTGTAATAACCTGTCTGTGTGCGGGGTCCAGAGAACAGACGTGGATGCTCTAAAACTACGGTCCGGCTCCGAGAATGTGCTATCGCGTCATTGGGGGCAGGCAAAACCCCTCAGAGATGACCCCTGTATGTATCTTGTGGTGGACGTTGTGGGAACCTTAGTGTGTGTTGGAGTGAACGTTATATAACTCTGTTGATCAGGAAGAGCATAGCCTGTGGGTACAGTGTACAACCTCTGCAGAGTGTATAATCTATTCGAAATGGTCGTTGTCAAAGTATTGACACACTACAGTTTTTGTTCACTTTGATTAGACTCGTACTATCCTGGCTGGAGTGAGTGGGTGTAGTTGCCTGTGTTTTTAAAAGATATCTGGCTAAGATAATGGAGGCCCATCCAGTTAAAATTTGGCAACTGGCGGGAATGGGGACTACTCTCCCACGTCCACCCACTAAAATACTGATAGAATTAGGAACTCTTTTGTCTCTGCTTCGAAACCTTATCTGTAGAGAAACCTGCATAGAACTGGTTTTCTACGTAAAGAAAACCTTAGCCTCTCCTTGACGGCCTTGTAGGCATGTACACAGCTAAGTACGGGGATAGAACTTGCTGAGTACTTTTGTACTCACCCTTGTCTTATCGCTCAGATGGAGAAGAAGATAAATCGGCCTCGATGGCAACGAGTAGGAACGTCCTGCGCGTAAGTTTGCTTGTGGTTTTTGCTTCTTGTTTTTCGCTTCGCTTGTAATGACTGTGCGAGGATGGCTGAAGCACCTCGCTGGCTTGTAAGCTAAGTCTTGGATGCAAGACTCTATTTGAAACAATATATGTAATATTACTGGCATGAGCTATGTATCCACGATGTTTGTGCGTACCAACTACTGATCCAAAGATTGGTACAGTAATCACGAGATATCTCAGAAATGAGGTATGACAAGATTTGTGATAGCACAGTGTATGTATTGTGCCACCAGCATCCTCTGTACGTACTCTATTGTTTGAGTTTCAGTGTTGCTGTCAGTAACAAAATGGAAGACAAAGAGGAAATTTTAGGAAGAATTAACTTGTCATTGTATAGATAGCCACACAAGTGTTGTTTTACTTCTAACTTGCATGCAGATTTAATTATTTCTTACTTTTTTTGCGACTAATTTATTTCTTACCTTGGGACTGTATTCAATGATGTGTTGATGGGATTGAAGGAAGAAACCGGCTAGTTGCCCTGGAGGTTCTGACTGCTCTTTTTGAGTTTCTTCTTGTTTGTCTCCTACCGTAATATAAGTGAATGTGAACTGCTCGTTATGTTGGACCTTGCTTACTTGAGGCCAACTCTATAACACAATGCCTTTTCACTCCAAACTTATGCTCCAGACCGACATATTTTCTTGTTATTTTCTTAAAAAAGTCAGGGAGTTGTCTATAATGATGATTAAGTTTTCATTCTTGCTGCTCAAATACACCATATGCCCTGGACATGAAAGCAAGGCAGTGCATGTTTAAGGTGCTAAGGTTTTGTCCAACTTAACTAATGTTTTTTGCCCTTAGAGAATTATCATTTATCACATGGCTTTTCCTGACATTTCATGATATCGTTCTCTCTTTTAGGTTGATGTTATCATCTTCTCTCTTTGAGGTTGACTTTTTCAAACTTTTATTTCAATTCAAATAAAATAAATAATCAAAATTAATGTTAAAAATCAATGATGTCGATATTTTAAAACCATAAGAGTACTTGCGGACGCCTGGCGTTTTCTTCATCAAAGGCAGCTGTCAGGACTTAGGACGAGTAGTAGTCAGTGGTGGCGTGCGCAGCAAATACTCCTTACGGTGTTTAAAAAAGTTGTTTTGGCAATATTTTAGTCCGATATTAGAAATATAAATTATTAATAATTTTAAATTTATTAAGTGTAAACTGTGAAAATCATATGATTAGATTTTGAAAAATAGTTCATAAAAGTATACATACATCTTTTTTAATTAATTTTTATAAAAAATAAGAGTTAAAGTTACATTTATAGATTGTGTCGTTGTCTAAAATAACTTTTTTCTCACCAGAGAGCTAGTTCTCAGTCACTAGTTTCAGAGGAAGGAATGGAGAACCGATGGATACATAAAGCTTCAGAGAAGTACAGCAACATTAACCTTGATATTTACGCATGGTTCTCCATCATCATGGACACAGATCACTTATTCAGTGATATAATATAGTGCAGCTAACCAGTACTTTCTCTGTTTTAAAATATAAGTATTTTTAAATTTAGTCAAAATTAAATTTTTATTATTTTGATTACTAATAATGTATAATTAATAATATTTTATCATATAAAAAAATATATTTTTAAATTTATCATAAGATAAACTTTTATAAAAATTATATTTTTATATTAAAAATTATGTAATTTTTTAAATATTGTTAATAGAAGTTAAAATAGTTTGATTTTATTCAAACCTAAAAATGTTTATATTTTCAAACTGAGGGACTATTATCGTCAATCGATCCACCTCTCCACGGATACTGCAGAAACTGTGGTTGACACCTCCCTCGCGCAGATCAAGCTTCTACTCCAGCTTGAGCCTCTCGATATGGTCCCTTCCATCCAGCTTCGCGTTAAAATACCGCATCAAGAAGTCCTGGTAGCTCGTTGATCTATACCGCACCTTCTCGCCGTTCTTCACGAACTCCGGCAGCGGGCTCAGCAGCTCCAGATCCTGGCAAGGGTACTGGAACATGGCCACTGAGATCCGCTCTTTAATCGGGTGGATCACGGCCCTGTGCTCCACGCTCCTGAACTTGCCGTTGCTCAGGACCTCAAGCGTGTCGCCGACGTTGATGACGAAGGCGCCGTCGAGGATGTCGACGGCGAACCACTTGCCGTCCTTCTTGACCTGCAGGCCCTGCACGTCGCCGACGCCGTTCCCCTGCCGCAGCAGCGTGAGGCCGCTCCCGTCCGTGTGCGGCGACAGGCCGATCACCCGTCCCGCCTGCCGGCACGGCGGATAGTAGTTGACCCTCATGCCCAGAGGCTGCCCGCCGCCCAGCACGCCGAGCAGCGATGCCGGGTCGGCGCCCGCGCTCTTCGCTATGAACTCCACCAGGCGACGTGACAGCTTCGCGACCTCGGAGGAGTAGGCGTCCACAGACCGCCTAATAACCAGTTCGGAAATTGAGTACTAGCATGCATGCATAAACAGGAGTAGGGAGTATATAAGTGTGTTTACGGTTACCTGAAAGATGCAGGATGAGCAGGCCAGAACTTGAGGGTTCTGGATTCTGTTGGCCGAACCTGAAGGTACAGCATGTCTGCCCAGTCAAGTTTCTGCTCCTCGGACACGACGAAGGCCTGGCCATAGCCTTCGAGGCTGTCAGGCTGCTGCGAGACCGCCTTCTTCTCCTCGAGCGGCTGCTTGAAGAACTCGGCCACATCGTTCATCAGGTCTCCAGCGACTTCGGGTGGCACTCCATGGTTGATGAGCTGCACTTACAAATATACCGCTCCCATCGATAAGCTCGTCTTTTGATCACTCCAAAATTCAAATAAAGAAATGCTTTTGTATATAAAAGAATCGTTCGATGATTACAGACCTGAAAGAAGCCCCAGTCCCGGCAGGCAGACCCCAGCCTGGCGCACTCCGACGACGACGTCCGCAGGTCAAGCAGCTTCCCGAAGTCGATGACCGGAATACTGTCGTCGCCGGAGACGACGACGGCCTCCTCGGCACCGGCCTCGTCGACGAGGTACCTCTGAGGCACCTGGTCGTCCTCCGCAGACCCGTTGTTGAAGGTTTCCGCGAGCGCCTGCACGTTGGCCACCGGCAGAGACCCTGCGGCCCTCGCTTCCGCCATTGCTGCTTCTCAGCTGGCAGGTCTAACGATCAGCTGGATCTCTCGTCTCCTTTAATACTAACACTGAGAGAGAGAGAGAGAGAGAGAGAGAGAGAGAGAGAGAGAGAGAGTTTTCCTCTGGATTTCCATGCTTAGTCTGCACCCGGTAGTGGCGACGCTGACATGGCATACGATCAACGGACGGAGAAGGTTTGGAAACGTTGAAGATCTGGTGCAGGACGCCTGACCCGGGAGAAAGTTTGGTGTACCAGATATTCTTCCGCGCGCCTGTCCATGTCACCATGTGTGCTAGCTTCCTGTTCCGTCACATCTTATCTCTTCGTCTTCTTCTTGAGTCTTGACCTCCACGCGCCCCCCCCCCCCCCCCCCCCCCCCCCCCCCCCTCAGGCCGTCAGCTTGATGGAAACAGGCAGTGGCCGAGCTTGACATAAAGTGGTGAGGGGACCAATAGAGAGCAACATAGTATTTGATTAAAATTTAAGTAGGAAAATTAAGATTTAAGCGATAAAATTAATACTTTATTTAGCAAATGATGGAGATTAGGAGGGGCCATGCACCCCTGGACGCTGGATCTAGACGAAGAAAGGTAGAGGATACGGATCCACCCTAGAGACTTAGAGAGGCTCCGCCAATGGAAACAACCAAACAGGCCGTGAAGAATTAGCTTGGGAGCTTGGCCCAAGATAAGCTTAAACACACACACACACACACACACACTCTCGAGTTTGCGAAAATCCAAAACATTTGAACTCGTCGGAGTGAAGGCCCGTTATTAACGGGTGGGCGAGCAAGTGGGCTTTCCCTCTACTTAGCCCACCGGCTAGGGCTGAAAACGAACAAAAACAGTCGGAAAAACACTTCAACCATTTTTATTTTCAAATTTACAACACCGAACAGAAATAAAAATAGAAAAGCCGGAAACAAAAACGAACAGATAAATACAAAGTTCAGAAACAAAACAAAATGGTCGGTAACCAAAAAAAATATCAAAAACATGAATAAAATAAATATCAAACATTCACTATATAGTTCAAATCTTATAATATATAAAATACAAGTTGCAATTAAATTCACAAGATACAACCAACAACATAGCTCAATAAGAGGTTATTTGGTTCATTTCCGTATTTGAGAAAAGTGGTAAAAAACAGAAAAATTTCATAAAAACGAAATTCCGCTAAAACGGTCAGAAAAAAAAACATATCGTTTTTTTTACCCTTTTTGTTTTTCTCCGTTTATCCGAAAATAGTATAGTAAAAATGATAAACGAAACACGGTCGGGATGAAAAATTTGTGTACCGTTTTCAGCTCTACCACCGGCCATCGATGCACATCTTTTTATTGAGCGTTAGAGGAACCACGTATCTATATTAGAGATATCTCTACATTGATTAATTTTCTATCAACAGCATATATTTGAACAAACATTAAACATTATTATCTTGATCAACAGATTATATGATTTTTTTAAAGAAAACGACGCAACAACATAACCCATTTACGAATTACAACTCTCCATCTTTGCACAAGACAAGATGCGTACAATTTCAAAAAATATCAATTAGTCTGTGGGAGAAGATTTTCAGCAAAACTACTGCATCCTTGGAAAAACTAGTGCTGAAAAGGACAGCCATTTAATCAATATTGCAACCGCACATAGAACTACCCTCCTAATTAATATCGCCTAAGTGAACAAAATGACCAAACAGCATGAAGGTAATCGTAAAGGAAACACGTAAAAATGCAGCTTCTTGAGCATGAACGGCGGCGGCTAGACGCCGCCGCAGCGGTACGTGATCTTGCACGTCCTGCCGACCCTGACGACGTAGGTGTGCTGCGGCTTGACGAGGAACGGCGGCAGCCGCGTCAGCGCCTCGCAGACGCAGTCCTTCTGCACCTCCTTGAGCCACCGGCAGCAGTCGCGGTACGCGCGGAGCTCCTCGTCGTGGTTGTCGTCGTCGTCGTCGTCGTCATCGTCGTCCTCGTGGTCACCGTCATCCTCATGCTCACGGTCGTCGTCGTCGTCGTCGTCGTGGTCGGGGTCATCGGTGTTGTGGTGGTCGTCGTCGCCGTCGCCGTCCCGCAGCCGGCCGCCGCGGCGGCCCCGGCCTCGCCCTCGGTGCCCGCCGCGGCTGCGGTTGCCGTGGTGGTGGTGGCCGGTGCCGTTCGCGGCTTTGACGAAGACGTGGCTGTCGTTGCTCCCGAGCAGGGCCGAGAGACCGATTGCCGCCGCGTGGTGACGACCATTCCGGCGGCGGCGGTCATGGTTCTCGTCGCCATCGTCGTCGTGGTCGTCATCATCGTCGTGGTCATGGTCGTCATCGTCGTCGTCGTCGTGGTCATGGTGGCGGTGGTGCTCGTCCGGGGGACTCGGCGGCAGGATGGAGCAGGCCTGGCTGGCGATGGCGAACTGGCTGATGCAGAAGGCCTTGGCGCCCTTGGGCTGCGCCGCGATGAGGTAAGGGAGGAACAAGAGGAGCACGGTGGCGGCCAGCGCCGAAACGCGAGCCGCCATCGATCGATCTTGGCCTGCGCGCGCTAGCTAGTACTGTAGCCGCCTCTCTAATGGCGACGTGAGCCGTTTGTGTTTAAATAAAGAGAAGAAGATAATTTCAAGCCATTGGGGAGTCATTAAGTTCTGCAGTGTTTGGTTTTGTTTTGGCTAGAAGTAGACGAGTTGGAGTGACCGGCTCATCTGTGCATGATCTCAATTAGGTGCTTCACGCCGGTTACGTGCATGTAGCACTGCTATATATGCTAACCTGGTGAGAGATAAGTGTGCATCCTACTGTACAGTAGTTTTTTAAGTTCGGTACAGTGTAGATAACAGGGTCGTTGGTCAAATGGTCGATATATAATATTTTCTAAAGTCTCATCTGTTTGTTACAGTATATTGGCAACGGGTAACCTACTGAAGCAACAAGGAAGTTGATCCAGCGTTGTAGGCCTAATAAATAGATAGATACCACATGTTATTCACTAACAGGGGCACGAGTAGTGGCATATTTTCAAACTTAAAAAATTGTAACTCATATCTAGCCAGCCCTTTGATATATTTGACAATTACTTCGAATGTTGAACAAAATCATTTCAAGCACTCACACATCCAAAAATGAAGCTAAAAAGAAGCCATTGGTTCTTCGGCCTTTACACCCTGTATAAATGTATACAAAGAATGCGCAGGAAGCAAATCGAACATAAACCAGAGGCTGCCATGAACGAATGCCGGAAACATTGTTTCCTGGAGTCATACCGGAGTGCAGATGCAATGGTTTCCAGATTATGCAAGGGCTACGGCAAAATGACCTGTATTTTTTCTCTCTCTTTGGCATATGTACACTGTACTCGAACAGTTTAATTGGGGTATCAGAGAAGCAGCTATCTGCGGGGAGATCGACATTAATAAACTAAATGAAATTACATCTTAGGACAAACAATATAATCTATGCTTAAAAGATATGCGGTCATCGGACGGTCCCCACGTGTAGAATATAGCTCTTCAAGCAATGGAACAACTGTTCCGCTTCGGCATTGGCAGAACCATCCTAAGATGCATATGTACAAGGGAGGCAGGTGCGTTCAGCGAATTTTCGTGGTGGATTCACGCTGAAACCCACTGAAAGGGAGACGATTATCCGCCTACCAACCTCCCAGTTTTACCAAAGCCAGAAAATCCCAAACTAAAATACATCAACACCTACTGAGAAAAGGAGGTCAGATGAAACAGAAAAATGATGACTTGTATATCTTTGTAAGAGCAATGCTAATGGAATATTGTACCTCTGCAAATTTGCAAAAAGCTACCTAGGTCTCCAGCTATGTCCTGCAGTAAAACATGTATATTTAATATCTGTAACTCTACAAGAATTAAAAATGAACATGCCATGCTTATTTAGCATCTCAAACAAGTAGTAAATTCCACAAATATAATCACTGTTGTTAATGGAGAGAAGAACTAGAATTAGTGAATTACAGATGAATAGCTTTCAGTAAGCAAATAATCTAATGGTATTATGAAAACATATTTTAAAACAATCTAAGGGTATTAATTTAATTCTCTTAAAGTTAGTACTTTTTCTGCAAGCTAGTCAAATTTAAGACAGTTTGACTTTGACTAGGTCTAAAGTGACACTTGTAGGGAGTATAAAGCAAAAGATATTAAATGGGACTTCACAGAAACAATGATGTGCGGACGCAACTTTCCACTGGGAAAAAAAATACAACGCAACATGTACTAGCATAACTCCAGTTACATGTGAAACTGGAGGCTCCGTTACTCCGTAGAATGTCTGTAGGGAGAATATTTAGAAATCTTAGGTGGTCTAGACAAGCATGCACAGGCTCTGTAGAATGTCTGTAGGGAGAATATTTAGAAATCTTAGGTGGTCTATACAAGCATGCACATGACCCAGGTAGATGATCTACCGGTTGTCCATAGTGCATCGGGCCTGGTGAAGCTTCGTAATGGTCTGGAATTGGAGTACGTCCTGGATAGTAATGTATTCCAGAACAAGCCAAAGCAACTCAATACTCTAATCATAAAACAAGCAACAGTACATTCATGAAAATCACTAGCCAATCTGACTTTTGTTATGAAGTTATGAGACTTCATAGCACGTTGAATAAGATAGACGCAACTTTCAAAAAAAAAAAAGATAGACGAGCAAAGATTCATAGCATGACCATGTGAAATAATTTACCTGGTGGAAAAAAAGGAAATCTTCCCCTCTCAGCAACATCATGGTTCATTGGACCCTTGAGCGCGCCTGGCCGGACACCCGGATCCGGTGCGGCCGTGCGGAGATCCGGTGCGGTCAACCCTGTGGTCACTCTGGGTGAGTGCCACGTGGCCCTGTCTGAGTTGGATTTAATCCTTTTCGGAAATCTTTTTTAGTTGCGCAGAAACTCAGTTAACATTGTAAAATGCATAGAAATCGCACACTAGCTCCTAAAAGTATGAAAACAACTTTATTAGACTCCTAAAATTATGAAATTTTTACTGAGCCTACTAAACACCATTATTTAATTATTTAAATAATAATTAATTGCTAATAATTGCATTTGCATGTTTAATGCATAATAAACTTTGTATGTATATTTAATTAGTGATTGTTTGCATGCTTGTCATATATGTGATTACAGAACAGTATAAAATTTTTTTACCCATATCCCCAGTAATTATTTTATAATTGAATTATTTCTAATTTTTAGTAATTAATTCATAATAATTAGAGTAGCTGTCGATAATTAACCAAATTTTGTCATAAATTATCTTTACTGAACCTTTGCCCATTAAAATTGATTAAGGTCCAAAAACAATTCTAAATATTATTAAATTAGTTTCTCTCATCAAATTAAGTTAATTGCTTTAGTAATTGATTAGGCCGCTATATCACACAATTAAATTATGTTAAATAGATATGATTAATTATAATTAGATCTAGATCACTGCAAGTATTCTGGCCCCTAAGTTAGTTGAATTAATTACCTTATACTATTTTAGAATATTGAACTAATTAAATATCAACTTCAGTTATTAAAAGAAAGATTATAAAATTAAGAGACCAATTAATTAACTTTCGTAATTACAAACTCATTTTATTTCCATGTATAGTAACTCAATTAAGAAATATTGGTTAGACCCACTACATTTGTTACCATTGCATTGCATGGCATGCATTTTCATATGAGCATTTGTTTTCTTGTCTAGTGAATGACGCTACGGAGGGTATCGTGGGTGATGGAGAAAGGGGAGTTGCTGTGTTTGATTGTGTGGAACACCTGCAAACTTAAGGCAAGCATTTTGAATCTTGAATTTTTGTTTTGGATTAGTTGTTAATATTGATTTGTTTAGTTATGGTTATGTCTTGCATTAGGTCGGGTATTAGCGGTATATGTGAGTTAAATCTTAATTGCTGCATTACTTGATTACTTGTTATACCATGTCCTTGAATATTTTTGTTCAGGGCGAGAGTTTTCTTTTTTACGGTGTGTCCTGCTTAGCTATGCTTAGAGCGATAGAAGTCGAATCAGTGGAAGGTCATCACTGTTTTGCGAGTATATGATCTTTATATTACTTGATTACTCACATGGTTGAGCTAAGTCTAAAGATGAATAAATTTGAGACTCGATGAGGGTGATATATAGGACGGATTTGGAAGGTCGAGCCTTCACGGTGGTAGCTCCGTCTGTGTCGATTAAGAACCAACTGTTGTTAAAGTCAGGCTAATCACTTTTCGTTCATACAACATATCAAATATAATGGTAAGACAAGCTGCATATTTTATTTCATACCGATGTTTGGGCGATAACGGCATGTCTTGACTGACACGCACGAGTAATCACTGGGCTCCCACGAGACATGGGACCGGTCCTCCTTGATTTGTCGATTGTCTAACCGTTCGAGAATGGGTGAGAGAAAGGTTGACATTACTGCCCTCTTGTGTAACTTTAGCGGATTACTTGAGCCGGATGGTCCTCAAGTCGTGTGGGTACAATTGGACTCTCTTGCAGGGTGTATAATCGTTTCGAATCTTTGCGGTCCCAGTCATAACCAAACTTAGTGTCCAATTTTGTTTGACGTAGTAAACAACTTCACCTAATTAATCACATGTGAGAAAAGTTGTGAACTAGTATGGAGGAGATATATTGTGGACACATCTCAATATGGATAATACTTGTTAAATTTGGGATCCTTAAGAGACATGGGTTATGTAGAGGTCTTATACCTGTAAGGATGTTTACTTTATATTTGCTTAATGTCACTTTACCTTAATCATCGCATTATGCAACAAGTTTTAACCTATGGCTTTATCTTTGCTATTTAACCCTATGCATTATTCTTAGAGTCGGAACTAGCTCACGGGTAAGTCTTGCTGAGTATTTTCGTACTCACGTTTGCTTTGTTGGAGTTTTGCAGGTGCTATTATTGGTTGCGCCTTTTTAGCTTGATGGTAGTGTTCGTGGGTTGGGCACAACCATTTTTGGTTTGTTTTGAAAACAAAATTTCCGTTGCTTACATTGTCGTCAACCTTCATTAGAACCTAAATTAAATTGGCCTTTGTTGAACCATAGTTTTAGAAAGTTTGGAGTTAGAAAGCTATAACTCTACTACTCCCATTCAAGTATGTTTTGTTATATCCTTCTTTACTTATGAATTGTAATAATTTCTTCAATTATTTTTAAAGTATGTGTACCCTTTTACGATGTATACAATGTTGGTTACTAATATGCTCTTGCTCTGAGCGATGTTTAGGAAGTGTATCAGAGGACTACCACTCTGATTTCTACTTAGTCAAATTTTGAGCTTGCATATCGCCTATGAACTGCGAGCTAATTTGACTCATTGGAACTCAACTTAGACGGTTTCTCACACTATTAGTAGGAATTACATGTCATTATAACTACCTCCAATTTTTTTTAAAAATTACTTTTCATTATCGCTTTTCAAAACATCATTTCTCTTACCAGTATACTTATATCTCTTACTTTCTTATTTTATGTAGGTTCCACATTTTTCACCTTTACTTAATTCTCATGCCTACATAAAAAATGTTAATTAAATGAAATAGAGAGAGAGAGAGAGAAAGAGTAAATAATGATAATTTGAAAATACAGAAAGGATATACTTAAATTAAATCTACATCCTAATTTTTCATATACTACGACTCTATTCGTTTCGATTTATAAGTTATTTTAAATCTGGATATCAAAATTAGAAAGTGAAAAATGTGATAATACAAAACACAACAAGAAAAATAGATATGAAGATGTATTGATAATAAAGAAAGTTATATTGAGAAATAAAAATAACTTGTAATTTAGAAAAATTAAAAAAATATAAATTACTCTCTCTATTCCAATTTTTTTTTAAATCTTCTTCTATTCCAATTTACTTAGCATTATCACTCTTCTCAGTACACATTTTTCTATTTAAAAAAACTCTATCTGATCCATTTAGCTCAAAAAAGTAAGTCGTTCTAAACATTGTTTTAGTGAAATATTAAGAATATAAATAAATTTTAATTTATTAAATTTGAAAAATAAAAAATTATACAAATAACATTGTTTTAAAAAATATTTTCATAAAAATATACATATATTCTCAGAGTACACCGTAAAAAAAAAAAGTCGGTGCCATTTTTCTCGCCGGGCGCGACTCGCGAGCCGCGGACCCGGAGCACCCGGCCGCTTCGACGGGGGCGGCACGACAGCCTGTGCCACTGCTGCGCGGGCCCCACGCCGGGCAATCTAATCCCGCTATAAATAAACACAGGCTTCTCCTGTTCGTCTTCTCTCGGACAGAGAATCAAAGGACCGGAGAAAAATCAAATCAACAATAAACAAGAAGGATTCGAGAGGGCTCCCTCTGCCGGGCAGAGAAGAGGGCGCAGCGCAGGCAGGAGGCGACGAGATGGGGGCGGCTGAGTCCGTGCCGGAGAACTCCATACACGAATTCACCGTAAAGGTTCGTCGGCGACCGGCCCTTCGGGGAATCAACGTTTGGTTTCGTGATATCCTTCCGTTTGGTAACTTTGGTTGCCTATTCTTTTTTTTTTTTGTAAAATCTATTCCTTTTTTCCCCGGAGCAGGATGGCAACGGCAAGGAAGTGAGCCTGGAGACGTACAAGGGGAAGGTCCTCCTCGTCGTGAACGTCGCGTCCAAATGGTACCAGACTCATTTTCCTGTGTCATTGGGTTGGATTTTTATTCGAGCCCTCTCTCGGCCTGTTGGATGCTGAAATGGTTCGTGTTCCTGATGCCGTTCAGCGGGTTCACGGAGACCAGTTACACGCAGCTGACGGAGCTCTATCAGAAGTACAGGGACAAAGGTAAGTTGGTGTTTCGCTTCTGCAATCTGCTCTTCACCCGCCCGCGCTTTGCTTGATTACTTCTGAAATTATGAATATTCATGTATTTTAGTTTGTTCAAATGATTGAAGAAGACATCTACTTGTAATTGAAGTAGCGCATGCTGGTGCTTGTCTGAAGAGTGGTTGTTTGACAAAGAACCAATCACCTAATTTTTCACCTGAAAAAAGTGTATGATTAGGTTACCCTGAAGAAGGAAAAAAATATTTTCCTTAGGCTTACCCCCGATGGATCCTATCTGCGTCCGCATGCAAGTAATGTGTTCTTTGACATGTATTGACTTTTATGGCATCTTAGTTGCAGGTCTTCAGTCCATTTTTCGATATATTGAGTGCCAGCATGGCGGCTCAAGTGTACTCCCTCCGGTCCCATATTTCTTGACGTTTTGAACATCGACACGGTCTCTAAAATGCAACTTTGACTTCTATTTTTTCCATAAGTTTTTATTTAAAAGTGGCATACGTATACTTTTGTGAAAGAATTTTTAAAGACAAATCTATTCATATAGTTTTCACATTTTTAAATTTAACCATTTTAAAGTTATTTGTAATTTATATTTCCAATGTTTGACTCAAGACATATCCAAAACGTCAAAAATAATGGTTCTAGAGGGAGTAATTAATTTAGACAAGTGGCATAGTCTCTCTCAGCATAGAATTATTTGAGAGTATCAGACATGAATATTTTAAGAGTAGTAAAGACTGATGTGTCCCTATTTTCATTTGAGAATATAGATTCGTAAAATGCAGTTTGAGGGAGCATTTCGATAGTTTCACACACCTAATGAACGTAAGGTCCTTCAAAGAAGGTCAGAGAATCTGTTCACAATAAGATTCCCTACAATTCTTAACAGCAGCTAAAGTTGAATGAAAACCTGGCAGTTAGGTATGAGCACCTAACATTTTCGTGGTCAACAACAAACGTTATCTCCAGAATTGCACACTGTCAGGAGATCGAATGCCACTTACAATGCTTATATGATTTTTTTTTTGCATTAAGTACTTAGCCCTCAAAGCTTACTTTGTTGTGAGTTCAGTATATCACTGCTGTTATCAAGATGTTGCTGAAACTGACTTCAAACATTCTAAAATTGTCAGATTTTGAGATATTAGCATTCCCCTGCAACCAGTTTCTGCGACAGGAGCCAGGAACTCCTGGGCAGATTAAAGACTTTGCTTGCACCAGATTTAAAGCTGAATATCCAGTTTTTCAGAAGGTAAGAACTTTTTTTGTCATGCACACTTATCTGTCAAGAATTTTTTTATACTTATTTTATTTTGTTTTAGGCAGTGTCCTCTAGCAAGCTTTACCTCCCTTTTATTTTCTAAGATTAAGGAATGCTGAATTTTAAGTCTCACTGTTTGTGATTATTTCAATACCTATATACATGTAAATGGTTACAACACTAAAGCAGTTGAAGACATGAAGTTTTAAAATATACTTCGATTTGAAAACAAAGTCAAACGTTAAGAGGCCATGTTTCAGTTGGCATAATCAGAAAACTTTTATTTGATTCACCTAAGCATACGTGATGATTGACGGCTTGAAATAATACGAATTCAGATAAATGTAACAAAGAAAATTGCATGTTAAATTAAAGGGAAGAAATAAAGCTGATCACTCCAGTGGGAATGTGGGATCTGGTCTTGCAGGTGCGTGTAAATGGACCCGATGCTGCGCCGGTTTACAAGTTTCTGAAGGCTAGCAAACCTGGCTTGTTTGGATCTAGAATCAAGTGGAATTTTACCAAGTTTCTTGTTGGCAAAGATGGAAAGGTTATTGATAGATACTCAACTTCAACAGCACCAATGTCAATTGAGGTCTCTCTCTCTCTCTCTCTCTCTCTCGACTGTACACTATGTTCTTATTTTTCTTTGGAGGATGCGATATTTTCTCATGCATTGGTTTTGAATTTACAGAAGGACATCCAAAAGGCTCTTGAGGAGTAGCCATGCACTCTGTCTATATCTCCCACCTGCAGAAATAGGCGCTTCCAAAAGTATTCTTATGTGGTTTCATCTAAGTGTTCTTCACTGTTTGTAGCGAATTTGTGTAATATTATACCTTCGCAAGCTTTATTGCTGTTGCATTTCCATGAGTAAGGATCGTCTAGATAGCATACTATAGGTATTTCCTGTGGTTCACTTTTCATTTTCTTGAACGTTCCTGCAGACTATTTAATTTAACATTGGTGGTGCATTACGTAGTTTTAAGCAATGCTTTGCGTTTATGCTTCCAAACTACGGTTCCAACTTTTAACCTGATCATTTCGTTGTTTTTCCACGTTAACCTGACGATTTTTGGTTAGATCCTCCAACTCGGAGGTCATACTAATATATAATTCAACATATAAGATCTCCTTTGCATTGTAGAAAAAATTACCGAATCCTATGTTTTTTTATGAAATAGAATTGATTTTTATGAAATTTCTGAATTTTTGAATTCGAAAGAGGCTTCAGATCCAGAATATTTCTGGTAAGGCGTTTTCAAGCCCGATCTCATAAAAAAAAACCCACGTATTGCAGAAAACATAATCTTTTTGTGAAATGATAAAGAGCAGTTTAGGCAAGGCGGGCACATGACATGGAGACGCTTGAGTTTGACAGGTGCTAACTTTCAGGTCAGATCGCGCATGAACCAAAGTGTGATAGGCAAGGCTTGACAACTGGATGAGAGACACCCGCGGGAATCCTGCTCCCCGTCTTACAACAACTGGTTCAAGCATGCCCGCCGCATTTTCTCTCTGCTACACAGCTCACGAGTCCCGCTCACACGATCACACGCGCGAAAAAGAAAGGGTAAAAGAAACGAGAACATATGGTGCGATATCGCAACTCACAGAAGAATCCCCCTCTGCATGGCTACGAGTTTCCAGCAACCTCACTGGAAAGCATCCGGCTCATACTTTATCAGAAGCGTCATCCTCGTCCGCCTGCGGTTGCTGCTGCAGCGGCGGCGGCTGAGTCGCGTCCTCCGAGCTCCTGACGGCGGCCAGCTTTTCTGCCAACCTCTGCTCCAACGCCCTTTGACCCCGCTCCCTGCAGCGAGTGAACAGCAGTCGCTCAGCTCGTCAAATGAATCCAGTATTGCTAGATTGTCAGGGAAACCCAAGCTTCGATCGCAGTAAGAGCACTGCGACTCGATAGGATGACGAGGTCAAAGGGCATTCGTACCTCCTCCTGTTTGCTTCGATGGAGCCTGAACCAGGGAACTGTGAGCCGTCCAATACCTGGCCTGTGGCTTCAGGTCTCTTAGTTCGCCCACAAAGAAGTCTATCGAAAATAGAAGCTATTGGGTCCAAAATTGGCCTGCATATTTTGATAAAACAAATTAGTCTGCAGGTCTAGGAAATTGCTACAAAAGTTAAAAGATAATGCAATCTATCAGATACACTTCCAAATTCAAAAGTTCACAACTTTCATAATTCTTTGCTTATGTAGATGCCAAGCCATTCCTAACTTTGGTGGGAAGCAGTTTCGAATGCACCTGTTTTTCTAGACAATTCTTTGTATTATTTTCACTTTGGAATGTTAAATGATAATTAAAAATATTACAAGCATGATCTTGAACTTGTTTTAAACATAGACACAAGGGATCTAAAATAGAACAAGGAAGTAACAGTTAGGGGTGCCAAAAGATTAAGTTAATGGTCACATTTTGCAGAAATAATACTATCAAGTAACTAGATGTACAGTTCCTAAGTTACGTGAGATAAATCAGCACCTCAAAAAAGCAGGAAAGAAGCTTGAGAATGAAAATTCATCACTTGGATCGCCTTTGAGGCCTGCTTCTAGTCTCCTTTGGAAGTAACGCAGGTAAATCCAACTCATGTACATGCCAAATAGTGTGATTGGGAGATACGACATTGATTCCTTCACAAAAAAGCTTACAACAACCAAGATAAATGCAACAATGGACGGAAACCACTGCAAAAGCAAAACTTAGGTTAAGGATATGAATGAGGAGCATGAAAAATGAATACCAAATAGGATTACTCTCATGAAAGAAATCAACACGCACCTTTGCTTTGATCTTCAGCACAAAAAGATTAAGTTCCTGATCAGGTAAAAGTTGCTTTGTGCCAACTAGGAGTCCTGAAAGAACTCCATAAAACCCAGACAGAGGTGTGTAACTGCAGAAACAAATAGATATAACATCAAGATTCATGGGAGAAGTTGTAAGTTCAAAAAAGCAAATCACTTTCAAATGTGACATGTAAATCAATTCAAAAAAAGTATGTGCTGCATTTCCCAAACAACAAGCCAAGCTAGGCTATCCATTTCAAAGACTAGAAGCATCAATGAGAAAAAAAAAATATAGGTCAAACACATCCAAGTGTCAGCTAAATCTGCAGATTGCCTGTCCAGCAATGTTTTTGCAAGTTTACTAAAAAAATATAACATTAAGGCTACTGATATCAAATTTCGAAAAGCATGTCGCCAGCACATCACTACGGAAATTCGATACTTACAGGTAGATCTCGTCCTGTGTTATGTAGTACAAAACAATAGCAGTCATGAAGACACATATTGAAGTTGAGAGATTGACAATAAAAATGAATTTCAGCAGCTCCTTAGCACCCCATAAAGGCTCTAACAGCTTCCCAAATAGAAGAAGACCAGCTATGCTGACGATCACCTGAAAACACATAAGTCTTGTCACATAATCATTGCCTAGTTTAATAATACGAGCCTTAATGATGTTGTGCAATGAAATGTACAATGTTAGAGATAAAATGAACTTTACAATATTTGTCACCCTATTATCAACTTCTAACATGCTAAAAGTTCTTATTATGTTCTGATGTTGATCAGCTGGAGTGGAAATAGAAGCACATAGAATGCCACAATGGCATTTTGGAGATATGTAAGCAAGACCCACCCCTGAAATTGCTTGCTCTATATAACCAGCAGTTACCAAGTTCCAAGCAAATGGGATTGTCCTGCATAGAAAACAAGTCTAGTCGGTAAATCACATGGAAATGATTGACCAGTAATCCAATATTATGAAATGGCACCAAAAGATCTTTGTCAACTGTAATAAATTACACCGCACATATCTACAGTCGTGTATGGCTATGGCAACTAAAGAAAAATGAGTGGAAATGAAAGAGTAAATTTTCAACGAAAATCCAGTTAACACCAATTCTACTGTTTTCTGGTATAGATGTAGCCAAACAAGTGAGAGTAAATTCATGCAATTATAGGTTTCTAGCCCCCCGCTCATCATTTTGAGAAGAGCAGTCAATTAATCTGGTAGGTTCAGGACTGCAGTGCGCACCTGGCAGGAATCAGCGCGAGATAGGTGGCGGCTGAAGGGAACAACTGGACCAAAATGTGGCCGAGGAACAAGACGACCGCGAGGCCCTTGCACAGCTTGGTGAACCCGGTGAAGAACCTCCCTCCCTGCATCGGCGAAAGCAATCAGGCATCAGGGGTATGCATAAATGCTCTCCCTAGCGAAGCAATTCAGCCGGTATCCTGTTGCCCAATGGTATATCTGAGAAACAAATAAGCTGGTGACCTTCCCTTGTTAGGATTCGGTCCGAAGGTGGCAGAGGCACGCGCGCGGGAGTAACGGGGAATGTAAAGGAAGTGTGGGAGCGGGGCCGTACCGGTGCCGCGGGGACGGGGACGGAGGCGGCGGTCATCGTGGCGGCGGCGGCGGAGACGGCCTCACTCCCGTCGTTCCCGACACTTGTTACAAAGCAGCGGCCGCCTGGGAAGACGGGTACCCGGGCGGTAGCTGTGTCGCAGCTCGGCGGCGATCCTGACGGGCGGCAATGGATCGTCGGCGGTGAGCGGCGGGGACAGCGAGGAGGACCGGGGTTTTATGCGCGGGGGCCGATGGACGGGCGCGATTCAACTAGGCTGGCTGGCCGCCTCGTCGGGTGGGCGTGGACCGGCCGCTCGCTCCCATTCCACTGCCAAGTGCCCACAACGCGGCGCGGCGCGGTGGAAATGGAGCCAGATCTGGTCGACGGGTCGGTTGGGTCCGAACCCAGCACGCGGACCGGCGCACGTAGTGCTTGTCCTAGTACACTACAGTTTGGTGTTTGGCGCCAGCCTAACAAATTTGTTGCTCCTGCTCCGCGGCAACGCCGGCCGGGCCAACGGCCGTCACCGTGGACGCATCCACCCGCGGGCACCACGATTCTCACCGAAGAGGTCGAAACACTCCCGCCCCTCCACTACCATCATTATCCGACGCCCATCCGGCGTTGTGTCGTTACTTGCCTCGAGTCTGAGCGCTGCTCCGATCCATCTGATTCTCTCCTCGGAACAACGGTAGCAACGAGGCGGGACCGGCTCCAGTAGAAGTGATCCAGACCAAGTGCATGAGAGAATTGTCATCTCTAAAAAAATAAATTAACATGACATAATCTGCCATATATGCACCAGGATTTTAACTCGGCATTGTGGAGCCATTAATAATTGATGGAAACATCACAACCGCAGCTGAACATAGCTAGACTTACCAATTGGATCACATCATATTAGCAAGAATAAGGGCTTGCCAATTCATAATCCGAAAGCAAAGTTTCAGGACATGATACACAATCAATCAATGGGGCTGCTACAATTCCTAGTTCTATATATACACAAACATCAATAGAGTGCTTGTACACTACTCTTCTCATTTTACAAGTAAACAATTAAGCTGGATATCAGCCAAAAGGCAAAGCAACTCTGTGATTACATACAAGAACAAGTATTGTCAATGAAGTTATCATGTGTTTCGCTCGCCTAAGTCATTGTTCTTGAAGAAGGAACCCCATTTCTGTGTCAAACCATCTATAAGGCCACCAGTGCGGCTCTTCTGAACTACCAGAGTCGCCCTTGTGCCATCCTCTCCATTGGCATTTTGAGTTGGTTTCTGGGATTCCACAGGTGAAGGTTTTCCACCGGTGCTCTTTGATGTCGCCGGGGGCTCTAAAACGCTGATAGGGGCAGCACCATTTACAGCTCGGCTATGTTCACTTTGCACCTCAGTCGCTTTTGCTTCACCACCGCTGTCTGGTGTATGCTTGTCGCTAGTACTGGTGACACATGCCGATATGGAGGGTGCATCAGGCTCTGATGTTACATTTACACCATTGCAACCTTGTACAACATTATTTTCTTTTGACGCAGCATCAGATGCAGCTGATTGCACATTTTCAGATACAGTTGACTGCACATTTTCAGATGCTTCTGATTGTATGTTTTTTGTATTTGACTGCTCTAAGTCCTTCAGTGATTCAAGAATTGCTCGCATCAGCATCTGCAGGTAGAATAACATAAGGCGCTAATAAGTGTACGTAAAAAGATGAATCTTATAGCATGTAGAAGGGTACTCGTTATAAACTAGCATTAATCATTCTACTTGCAAGCCAGATAGCTCACTAGAGCTTATGGTGTTAAGATTCCCATTTCAAATAGGAATGCTCATTTTGCATCGACAAAATCATCGTTAAATAGTATACCCTCCTCAATCGATGATAACTTAAATTACTGGGTCAAGGTTGCTTCTTATCTAGCTTTTGCCACATTATAACCAAACTTATTACATTAAAAAATCATACTTATCAGCTCCAAAGTCCAAACCTCTCAGCACTATCTACAGCATCGGAACCTTTTTTTTTTTGGGCGACCCAGGGCCCACACAGGCACACACCCAGCTCCAGATCCATACATTTTTTTTATATATATAAAGGCCCTACTACTACGCTAAAAAACATTGCAATTCATAACAATGGAGTGCGGAAGGAACATACTCTATCTTCATCTTCCACAGTGTAAGGCATATCTGACAAGCTATCAAACGAGTATTCCACATACTCGCCATCATCAGAGGTTGGAGTGAGCAGCCTTCCATTGCGGCCATCGGGAGGAGTTGCAGTAGATACACTAGATGAGGGACCAACATCACTATCCGTTCCCTGTTTAAACAGCAACCAGGTAGGAATTTGAGTTGTTCTGTTTCAATGAATATAATCCTCAGTATTTCAAAAAGCTAGCTAAGATTAGATTCATTAGAATTTCCTACATGCAGAAGCATATTGGAGGATCACATCAAATGATTTGTACATAAAAACAGGCGGGCATGGTGCTAGTCGATGTTATAAAAACAATAATGGCGGTCCTACAAGAAATTTAAAAAGGGTAACATTCCGGAATACCTCAGTTCTTTCAGCTGAAACTTCTGTGGTAGCAGCAGATGGGACCTGCAAAAAGTTAGAAGAACTCAAAACAATGTTTACTGTGCCATAGAAGAGATTACACTTCTCAGACAAACATAGTTTTAAACCCATTTACAAATTTCTCACTTTTGAATAAAATCTAAGTTCAAAACATTTTGTGCTTTACAATCTAAACAGCATAGTTCCCAAACTAGTGCTCTTACGCACAGTTCTAAGCATTGCCTCTGCAAAACCCCTGTTATCTATAATTGAGATATATATATAGAGCTTTTTGCAACATATTTTTCATGAAGTGATTGCCAAGTTATACGAATTCGATCAAAGAATATAAAAATGATAGCACAGCAGTAAATAGTTCATAATTTTAGAATTAAAATTTCATATTAATCTACAGAAGCAGTGTCAATCAATTAAAATACCCACCTCCATTCTGCTCATGAGCCTTCTTGAACGCAACTGTGCAATGGCATCTTCTGTGGTAGTTGCAGGGGCTGGTCAAGAAAAATCACTCAAGTTTTTGCAGTGACTGAGGCACCAAATTTAGATGAGGATCATAGTTTGTAAATCATACCTGAAGGTGGATGAGAAAACCTATATTCTATGTCGTGATCTGTATCCCAATGACCCTATCAGCGGAACCTAAGGTAAGCATATAAAAAAATAATGATTAATTGGACGAGCTAATATTTTGTAATACCTGGCCAAGGGTACGATGTGGTGCCATGAAGTAATGATCCTCAGGGACGTCAGGAGGGTTTAGCACATTATGGAAAAATATAGTGATAGAGTCAAAATAGAATTGAGGGCGTGGTGAATTGTGATCCCCATCAAATTTTATGATATTTTTGTCACCCTACAGATACATGCAGCATAAGGATATGTTAATAACTTGATGGACAAAAGTCACTCGTGCTCCACATTGAACAGAAAGATGGAAACTTACGGCATATGATTCACATATTTTGTCTGAATGATGGGGAAGTATAAAATCATCTTCAGTAGCATGTCCAAACAAAGCAGGAACGAAACATCGTTTTGCTACCTATGAGATCACATTTAAAGTAGTTGATACATATTAGTGTTTCATGAAACCATAGCCACAGATAAAATCTCAAACGATGTGTAAATTTGAAAAAGTTTTTCACAGTTTAGTTATTGTCAGTAAAAGAAAAAAACATTTATTTTCCTTGTTTACTAAATGAAGACTGATGAGGGCAAGGAAAAAGAAAGAAAGCTGCAAAGAAATCATAGAAACAACCAAAAAATGGGATGATAAATCTCACAGAGGCAAATAGCAACTAACATCTGCGAAAAGCAAATAACCAACAAAAGGTAGAGCTCAAGTATAGCAAACTTCGCCCATTATCCAGAAAATAATGTTCAACATAATGACCAAAATGAAAAGTACAACAATAGTCTATATGACAGTTTAGTAAGAATGCAAGTGGGCATACCCACGAGCCCACATCTAGTTCAAAATTTGTGGGCAACCCACAAATACTTGCAAAATTTATATTAGATGTGGCCCTTGTGGGTACCCACTTGCATACCTACAGTTTAGGACGAGTTAAATAGAGTGAAATAAAGGACCTTAAATAAAAAAAGACAGACCCAGTGCTGAAAGCTCCCCACACAAGGTGGGGCCTAAACCTAGTCCACTCTAAACCCTTGCCCAAACCAGAAATATTGACAGCATTTACTACAGGTAAACAAATTCAGAAGATGATTACAGCAAACCTGAATAGTATCAAGATCCATAATGTCAAAGTTTGCTTTTTTCTTCACAATCCTTCGCATATGCTGTATTGCAAATTTGACCTAAGCAACAAACATAAGGCCACAATAAATGAGACAGAACTGCCAAAGTATTTTCATAAAATTAAGCACAAAACATTTAGATGTATATAAAGAGAGAAAAGTAGAGATAACAAAGATGACAGGATAGATTGTATAATTGCAGTTAGGAAAACCTAGACATCACTAACAGTATATCAGAAAAGTAAACACTAGCATTCAGGAACAAGCCCTCTAATTAATAAAACCGGAGTCTGAGCTACCCAGGGGCATTGATCTAATTGGAGGTACTAAAATTTATCCTTAAATGCTAAGGAGCTGTGCAGGAATTTGATATTTGTAGCACTTATGCTAAATCATATACAAGCTACCACTACTGCCTGCGGCAACACCATTGGCACAAGCACAATAATAGTACCAAGTGACAAATCCCAGTCATCAAACCATTCTTACCGTGAATTTTGGCAGTGGATATTTATATGTATCTACTAGCTCCATCATCAAGTCAACCAGGTTGGAGAATGGGCTATCAAGAACCATTCCAGCAATCGATGGATCCTCAGCTCCGTACATTAGACTGAAAATAGGGACATGACCAAAAGGGTTAATACAGCTAAATTTGGAGATAATAATGGAATATGGCAAGAGCTTATGAATACAGGACTTTTGCATGTAAATACACAGATTAAGGACTAGCATATACATTTCTAGAACCAAAATAACGGTCATTTTCACACCAGTGACTCCCCATATTTCCACATGACTGCCTTCTCCTATTCATATCCAGATTCATTTCAAGATAAAAAACATACCTAGTGACAGCACCCATTGAGCGACCCCACAAACCAATTAAAGATACATTTCCATCTGCCCGCAAATAGTTAACAACAGCTTTCAGATCTTCTTTCTGTAAAACAATATATTCATCAGAAAGCTGTTCATCTATAGCAACAAAAGCATGTTAATTTTAGCTTGGAGAATTTAGAGCTAATTGCATTGGTGGCTCTCAAATTGCATGCGTCTCACTCTGACCTAAACCATTGAACTTGCAATTTACTTCTTGGTTAAACTTGTGTGGTTGTCTCACCTAGGCCCAGAACTGAGGCAATTCAAAGGTGTAAGGTAAGACAAGTGCACAAATCCAAGGTGCTAGGTTAGGTAACAAATTACAAGTTCAAGGGCCTGAAGAAGTAAAAGTTCAGCGGATTAGGGGATAATCTCGCGCCCCCTCCCCCAAGGAAAGTATATTGCAAGCTCAGTAGTCCAAGTGAGGTGAATACGCAAGTTCATGTGCTCAAGGGAGACCATTAAGTAGTCATATTGATGTGTAAAAAGGGACTAATTACATGCTAAAACTATTCTACAGCATCGATTGTCTCTATTCACAGAAAAAGGATTGCAAGAAAAAAAGATTAGTCTCTACTCAGATTCACATTTTAAAACAACAAAACCATCCATTAGTGTTTACTTTTTTTTTTCTAGATTGTTTTAAGTCTGTGAGAACAAAAAAAAAACATCAGATATTATCACATTTATGTAGATGATGATTGTTGAATGCAAAATCAGAGAGTCAAGCATGTCAATTTATAGATAAAAAAATCTTTGACATTATGTTCTTTAAGCACAAGAACTCACTTCATTCCAGCCTAAGGTGACATGTTGTCCTTCAGAGAGTCCAGATCCTGAAAAGTCCAGTGTAAAGACTGTAATGTTTGACGGTAGAAGAATAATAGCGGCTTCACTAGCATCAGCTCTGCATCCACTGGAAAATAAACAGTAAATTCATTAATGACTAACCAGCACAAGAGAATAGAATATCACAAACAAATTCATGTAAGGATTTAAGTTATCTTGGTCTAAGCTATAGATGGTAAGGCATTCTGACATAAATGCAGTGATAAAATAATAGGTCGATGTCCTACCTATTTCCATGGCAGTATATGACACAAGGAAGAGTTTTCCCTTCCGGAATCACAACAGGCATGTAGTGGCTGCACTGCAATTTCTTGCCCTGATCATTTACGACCTGAAAATGAAATACAACAACAGTAAAACCTTTTAGCCCCAAGCAAGTTGGGGTATGCTAGAGGTGCAACCCACAAGAACCAACATAAAAAGGCAAAGAAAAAGCAAAAGAAGACGGAAAACACGAGCGTGCATGTGTGTGTGTTTACTGCAACAAAATAATAGCATGGGAGAAAATTAGAGGTCCATAGTTGTATGTAGGTCAGCCAACATCAAACAATAGAGTGTAGAAAACATATTACCTCCAAGTCCTTCCTCTGAAACCATCTTCCCTTGAGCATAAACTCCTGCTCTAGTAGATCATCATTTGGACTGTAATCCGCTCTGTCATGCAATGGAGTAACAGGCATGTCAGCAGCTCCAATAACAACAAACTACTCAAAATCAAAGGGGCACACCATTACGTTGCCACTCTGCTGAAGTAGTTGGAAAAACAATAACAATTTGTCACTCATGGTAAAAGTGACCTCAGCACAGCTTATTGGCAAGTGGCATACTCTACACATACTAGTTCCATGACAACAAGTATGAACTGGACCAAACTCATGGGTAATTCGCCGTGCTGAGAAGTCACAAGGTGCAAATGAGTTGAAACGAGAATTATTTGATTGTGACCTTAAAAATGGACACATACTAGCGCTATCAACAATCCCTAGCAACATTTGCGCCAGCACAGTAGTGAGAAATTGGGATCCTCCATTCCTCTGAACTCACCAAAAACTCTTAAGAATGGACGAAACAAATAAAAAAACCCTCACCATATTAGAGACTATCCTAATTAGGTAACCCACGCAGAGACAACACCCTCAAACCTCAGGCAGCACCATGTTCCGACCACTACGACAAAGTCAAATTGCAAGCCCCCCATATAGGTACTATACCACGCCTAATCCTAAAACCAACTGCCAATCCACCAGAATTGCGTTTCTGCGAGCACAACCCGCGGAGACGAATCCGAACCGACAGCCGAAGCCGCACGAACCCAACCGACCGAGCCGACGGCCAGTGCGCCGCCGCCGCCGCACGGTTCTACCCGCCGAACCCGGAAAACCACGAACCGGCGCGAGCCCAGATCCAAACCCATACCGCCCGAATCGCGGCGGCGCGACGGAGAGAACGGCGGAGACGGGCCCTCACCTGGGCGGGCGGATGATGAAATTGACGAGCTGGTCCATCGGCTGAGGCCGGCCGGGGCCGGGGGACGAGGGATTCGGGCGTGGGGGAGCGAGGAAGGGACTCTGCTCACGCTCTAATCGCTTCTGATCTCCCCCCACCGTCGTCCTCGTCTCCGGCTTTTTAATTGCTTTGGTTGCGGTGAACCAACGAGGTTGTGGGCCGGGGGATGCCTTGCGTCTGCGTGTACTTCTGCCTTCTGGCTTCTCTCCCCTTTTCCACGCTCGACGACGCAGGCTGCAGGGCAGTGGCGAATTTTCGCGCCTAGGACCCTCTGTTCTTCTATTTTTGACACTATAAGGTCCTATTTGGAACGCAGGAATTTATAAATTTTTTATAAGAATTAGTTCAAGTTCGATTTGAATGGAGGATCTTTTCTTATTTCTACTTTTTTTTTCTTGTAAGATTCATGTAAAAATCCTGCATTCTAAAGAAGGCTTGAATCTTTTAACTTCATTAAGCATTGTGATAAGGTTAATTGCTAGTAGTGGCAGAGTAAAGCCTCTTTTGAAAGACAAGAATTTGACAGAAACTGTATAGGGATTTTACAGAAATTAATTTAATTTCATAATAAAAATATAAGATTTAGAAAAATTTTCTAAAATCCAAAAGAGGCCTAAAAGATGTATGTACGGGTCTAATAACTTTCATCTCTATAGTTAAGAGTGATAGTTATTTCACTTGATCTCTACACTAAACTACCAAGACTCTTTTTGTAACAAAGGAATTTTTTTTACTTCTGTGTTTTTCTGTGAAATTAAACTAATTTCTGTAAGATTTCTGTGAAAATTTTGAGACCTAAGTAGTGAAAGATAGATGAAGGAGTCCTTAAATAAAACTATTAAGATTGTTTTCACCTCTATAGAGCTTGATTTTTCTTTAAAAAATCTGATTAAAATACTTCCTCTGTTCTTCAATTTTGAATCACAATTTAAAATTCTACACAGTTAAAAAAATATTGGTAAATTTCATATATTTTTATATAATTTAATTTATTATTAGTTATTTGAATCACAATTTAAAATTTTACACATTCGAGCAAAATTTTTGAATAAGATAAATAATCAAAATTAATTGTAAAAATTAACTGCGACATCAATTTCAAAAAGAGGAAGTATGTAGTATATTTAGGATGAAAAATTTGAATCGATCGCCAACCATAAACGACCCAATTTTTTTTTTTTTTAGTAACGAAACGACCCAACTTTCATGAGAACGCCGCGCGATGCAAGGTCAAAACCCAACAGCTCAAACAGCGAAAGGGCCATATTCCTTATCCAAGAGAATATCGTCAGGACGTGGAGGACTTTACCGCGAAACGGTCGATCTCCCCCGTTCGAGAGCCCAGCTCGACGGGGGGTCCCTCCCCCGAGGGCCGTTGCGAGCTGCTGCTGGTGGGGCACGTGCGCGTCATGATTGGGGCCAGCCAAGCCACCGGCGCGCGAGTGAGAGATAGACCGCCGCTTGCGCCACCACCCCCGTACCGACGTGGCCCCGGACGTCAGAGTCCCATTCCCCCGCGGGGTCCCTGAGGCTTCGGCTCGGTGGCCGGGGCGAGCGAGGCGAGGGCCCGCGCGGCAGCGGGCCACGGCGTTTTGCCTCCGGTTCTCGGCTCGCTCGCCGGGACGCCTGGATTTCTGGGAGCAGGAGCAGCGGCGTTTTGACCGGCGCGGGCAGGTTGACCGATCGACGACTCCTCGGGACCGTTTGAATCTCATAATCCTCGATTCTGAATTCTTGATTTTAGAATTTTGATTTTGAAAATTCAAAATCTCAACTGTTTGAATCAAGAGATTTTATTTAAATTCTTTATTTGAAAATTTGGATTATTTAAAATCAAAATCTTAATCATTTAGATTATAATATTTTATTATTTTAGATAGCTTGATATACATCGTGATATAGAATTTTAAATAATATTTAAATTTATAAGATTATATGAGATTTCATAATCTCTCCAAAAACTCATCTATTTGATACCTGTGGGATTTTTTTATCTGAATTTTTAAGGCTCAGTTTGAATTCGGATTCTAAGATTATGGATTTTATGATTATAAAATCTCTGCCGTTTAGATTAAAAGATTTTATCTAGATTTTTAAATTTTAAAATTCGAATTTTAATATTTCAAATATTTAGATTACAAGATTTTATCATTTTAGTTATGTTGATGTACATTATAGTATAAAATATTATATAATAATTAGATTAATAAGATTTATAAAATTTTATAATTTTTTTCGTTTGAATACTATTAAGATTCTTTTTATCTAAATTCTCAAAATCTCAAAGATTCAAGGACAGCTCAGAATCTCTTAGATTCAAACGGGGCCCTCGTTGTCCGGGACCTGCGTCTCGGACTCGGCGCCACCTCGGAAGACGGATCAGGATCCGATCGAGAGGCGCGCGTGCGCACGCAGATGAGCTTTGATTCAAACTTCAAAATTCCATTTTTTTTTAATTTCATGAACTCCCGTCTCCAGACGAGACGAGAACATGGACCGTGGCCATATTGCTTTAAGAGTTTTCCCCCAAGAATTATTATACGGAGAAGAGTTCTGACAGGCCCAAGGATTTGTTTGGGTCATACTACTCGTATGTCGATATCTGCTCCCCGAGCGTCACGTTCAAAACCTACATGGTTCTCTTCGTGCGGGCGCAGCAGCATCAATGGCGCGGGATAGCAAGAGGTCGCGCCGTCGCGTAGAGGCCTCTCGGAGTCGTGGCCCGGCGCTCACAGAGGCAGTGGGTTCCATGCTTTCCGAAGCTGGGTTGAGCTGGTCGAACGTGCGTGGCCAAGGATACGGCCACGCACGTTCATAGTAGATAAAACGGCATCTGTATTATCAAAGGGAAATGCTATGCACGCAATTTTCATTCTGCCGTGCACAGCAGATCAAGCGGTAAGCATATCACAAATTAGATTCAGTTTCTTTGCTTCTACGAAAAGTTCTAGATTGGTTATAGAACAGGAAGATAAAAAAATGGAAAATTAAACGTGAAACAAGAAGCGCAAAATGGCACCAAATAGAATCGGTAATAAACATTAACCAATCTAGCCGAACAGGCTTGCCAATGGGCTAAGCTATTCATATCCCCCGTACATTATTGCATTTACAATACACGGTATCCTGTTTGGAACAGCAACGATGCACGGTGCATCTTTAAAGATTAGCCATATGGTGGCTATTAATTTTATTATTGCTCTAAACGATAATCAAACTCACCGGGAGTAAGCATGACCATCGTGGTGTGAACGGCTGTACATCAACTATGCATCGGCATTCCTGGGTATCGGTACTCCTTGACCTGCTGTCAGGACTTTGTATGCATTCTGGATTTGCCTTGTGACTGGACCAATTTTTCCATCACCAATTTCACGTCCGTCAATCATTACAACCTGTTCCAAAGGAGAATGTGTCAGCAATAGAGAAACTAGGATGTGCCAACAATGGTAATCTCAGAATGTTATAGCGCACAAATGTTTCTGAAAAGAGTGAAAAGGATACAAGAAAATTTTAATATGCTGAATCGCTTTATCACTGGGTCACAAAGGGTACACTAGATGCCATGCACTATGCAAAAGTATATAATTATCGCTATATACTTCCCCTGATCAATAGCGTGCCCTATATGCTTCCTCTGAAGATACTTTTCACATTGAATCTAATAGTATTAACCTCACGTTATGGCAGCATATAGCTTTCTAGATATGCATGGTCAAAGAGTCTGACTTTGGACAGACTTAAATGGACTTATGGGATCAGAGGTGCTCCTAGAGAAGGACATATATAAAAGCGTTTACAATACTATTACAGGACACATTCCAAACTTAACATTGAATAAGAAGTGTTTAAGGCCAACTCACCGGCGTGATTTCACCCATTGTTCCAGTTGTCCACACCTGCATGTAGAAACACCACTTATATTAATAGATTTCTATCATTAATGAGACCATGATGATTCGTAATAGCGTACAAATTCAACTATTTATGGTAGCCTCCTAGAAAGGTAGAAGGACACAGTGATAACATGCACCCCCATCATATCGTTGTTGTTCATCAAAATGAACTTAGGTCAATTTCCAACTTGTCTGAGCTTTTATCCATGTTGTGTAAAAAAGGTAAAGGGGCCCAGCTGCCCAAGAGTTTTTGGAAATAAACATACAAAGAGAAAATATGTAAAAAAATTGCATTGCCACATAATTATAGGAAAAATAGGGAAAAGCACCTAGGCAGAGGCCTAATGCCAAGATGGCACTTAGGCTAATAAGCTCACATAGGCATCTGCTCTTTTAAAAATCTTTTTCTCCAGGAACTGAGGGATGTGAGAGCCATTTGCTCTGGAGCATGGCTGGTTGGCGGCAATTTCAACCTTATTTATCAAGGGGAGGACAAAAACAATGACAACCTGAACCGAGCAATGATGGGCCGGTTTCGCCGGTTTCTTCAAGATATGCAGTCAACGAAATCCCTCCCCATGGACGCAAGTACACTTGGTCAAATGAGAGAGCTGCTCCGAATCTTGTGAGACTTGATCGTGCCTTCTGTTGCTCGGACTGGGATGACCTCTACCCTGATGCTTTGCTGCAGAGTGCTGCTTCTGTGGTGTCTGACCATTGCCCATTGTTGCTCAGCATGAAGGTGAATACAAGGGGAAAGAGGAGGTTCCATTTTGAAGACTTCTGGCCCAAATGAGAGAGCTGCTGCGAATCTTGTGAGACTTGATCGTGCCTTCTGTTGCTCGGACTGGGATGACCTCTACCCTGATGCTTTGCTGCAGAGTGCTGCTTCTGTGGCGTCTGACCATTGCCCATTGTTGCTCGGCATGAAGGTGAATACAAGGGGAAAGAGGAGGTTCCATTTTGAAGACTTCTGGCCCAAGCTTCCTGGTTTCTTGACTGCCGTCCAGTAGATTTTGGGGGCCCCAATATCGTCTCCATGTCCGATTGAGCGCATGTTCCTTAAGCTTCAACGCCTCTCTAAAGGATTGCAAGGGTGGAGCCAGAGAAAAATTGGTAATATCAAGGTGCAGCTCAACATGGCAAAGGAAATTCTTCACTGGCTTGAGATAGCTCGTGACTCTAGAGCTCTTTCAGTCAGGGAGGATGGGTTGTGGATGAGGCTCAAACACCACTGCCTTGGCCTGGCTTCTCTGGAGCGCACCATTGCCCGATTGCGTTCCCGGCTGCTGTACTTGCGTGAGGGTGATGCGAATACCAGTTTCTTTCACCAACATGCTAGGTATCGAAAAAAGAAGAACTTCATTGCAAAGCTTTCAGTCGATGGCCAGATTTTAACAGGGCAGCAAGAGAAACACGAAGCAGTCCTTGATTACTATGATAAACTCCTAGGGACAGCGGCAGACAGGGATTTTACTTTGGACCTCCCTGTCTTTCATGACAATCACCATGATCTCAGCTCACTGGAGGAGCCTTTTACAGAGGAGGAGGTGTGGGCTACAATCAAAAACATGCCTCAAGATAAAGCACCAGGACCGGATGGTTTTTTTGGGCGTTTTTATAAATCTTGTTGGGGAATAATTAAAGAAGATGTGATGCAAGCTCTTGCAGCAATTCAAAATGGTCATGTGGCCAAGTTTCGCCTTCTAAACACTGCCTACATCACCCTCCTCCCCAAAAAGGTGGATGTAGCACAGGTTAAGGATTTTCGCCCTATTAGCCTTATTCATAGCTTTGCTAAGCTGGTGGCTAAGCTTATGGCTAAACAGGCTTGCCCCTCTTCTACCTCACATGGTCACTGTCAACCAGAGTGCTTTTGTTGAAGGGAGGAGTATTCATGACAATTTCATGATGGTACAGCAGCTTGCGAAATGCCTACATCGTAAAATAAGTTTGCTGTTGTTGGAGGGCGGGATCCTCCGAAGGTTATACTTGAAGGAGGTGGACGGCCAGGGCCTTGGCTCCCAGCGGCGGTTCATACTTTTCTTCTTTAGCCTGCGTAGGAACTGGAGGCGCCGTTCTGGTTGGCACCTCCCTGGTGTCCGCAGGAGAGGAAGAGAGCAGGGTGACCAAGAGAGATTACTCAATCTCCGAATGACTTTATTCATAGCTTAGCATAGGCTCTTATAGCCTCAACCCTAACAAACCTTGAAACTAATTTTAATTAACCGATCCGATAATCTAGGAATTCAAGTTTGAACTAAACAAAGGATCCTAAAAAGAAGGGGAGGCGCTAGCTGCCAGCCACGCCCCCTTATCCACGGCGGCGCCGCTGGTACACCTGGCGCACCATAACATCTGTTTGGCACAGTTTCTGCTTATTTACGTGAATAAGCTAGAAATAAGCTGTGCCAAACCGGACCAAGGAACTAGAAGTTTCATGTGGAATCTTGCTATCATTTTTAGTCATTTCACCAGTCAGATGCACAATTTTGAAAACAAAAGCTACAAGGTAGATTTCTTTGTGGTTTCATTTCTATGGGAATAGCTATGATAGTTGTTGGCTCGCTACGCCTAACACAACCCACTAAATTATCCGGGCTTGATACCGGCTATGTCGTGGCAACATAGGTGAAATCTCCCCCTATGTTAAGACAGCATAGGCGGAGTACCCTCTTACTTTATTCGGGCTTGAGACTGGCTATGTTAAACATAAAGCTATGTTAAACCTAAACGGAGTTATATGGTGGGCATTGGAAATGCCCAATGTTTTAACAAAGTACATTAACCTCATTAAAGATATGTACAAGGGTGTGGTGACAAGTGTCCGAACAAGTGATAGAGACACCGATGAGTTTCCAATTAATATAGGACTGCCTCAGAGGTCGGCTTTGAGCCTTATCTTTTCACTTTGGTGATGGATGAGATCATACAAGACTTATATGAGGACATTCCTTGGTGTATGCTCTTTGCGGATAATGTGGTGCTAGTGGATGAGAGCAGGATAAAAGTGAGCTAGAAGTTAGAATGGTGGCGACAGACTTTGGAGTCAAAGAGTTTTAAACTTAGTAGGTCTAAAACAGAGTATATGAGGTTTGATTTCAGTGCTATCGCAGTCGAGGAGAGAGATGTTAGACTCGATGGCCACGTGGTACGGAAGGACACTTTCCATTATTTGGGTTCTATGTTCAAGAAAGATGAGGATATTGATGAGGATGTAAGTCATAGAATTAAAGCCGAATGGTTGAAGTGACGTTAAGCTTTTGAAGTTCTATGTGATATTAGGGTGCCCCAAAAGCTCAAGGGTAAATTCTATAAGACTGCAATTCGTCCTACCATGCTAAATAGAGCAGAGTGTTGGACTATGAAAAGACATGTCCAACAGCTACACGTAGCCGAAATGCGTATGTTGAGATGGATGTGTGGCCACACGAGGAGATATCGTGTCCGGAACGATGACATACGAGAGATTAGGAGTAGCATCAGTTGAGAAGCTTGTGCAGCATCGTTTGAGGTGGTTTGGACATATTCAACAAAGGCCGCACTAGGCACCGGTTCGTAGCGGGATAGTAAGTAGACCAAACGATATGAATAGGGGCAGAGGTAGACCAAACTTGACTTGGAAAGAGTCTGTGATGAGAGATCTGAAGGATTGGGATATTGCCAAAGAGTTAGCCTTGGATAAGAGTTCGTGGAGGCTAGCAATTCATGTGCCTGAATCAATGATTGTCGGTTGTTGCTCCTTTTTAGTTGTCTCTCGAGGTTTCATCTCTAGCCTACTCCAACTTGCTTGGGACTAAAAGCTTTGTTCGTGGAGGCTTGAATCAATGAAGCAGTCAAGCAGATTTTTTATTGTTTACGTAAACAAAAGTCATCAAGGAATCAAACCTCATCTGCAGCATGAAATTCTGATAGACTTATACGTCGTTCATGCAACACCAGGTTTTCTTGCACCACAAGATCCATAACCTATTATTTTCATAGAATAACAGTATATGAAAAATCAGGCCAAACAATTCACCAATGTTTCATTAATGACCTGGAATATGGTTATACTTACAGTTGCACGTGTAATGCCTGGAAGGCAATAGTCAGCATGAGGCGTCAATACGATTCCTTTCTTAACCATAAACTGCAGTTAAACAGTGGCATTCTATGAGCAAATATATGACAAATGCCCCTACTCTTGGATATGGCTAATGCATATTCACTTACAATATTCGTGGCATTTGTTTCTGACACAAAACCATCTTTGTCTAGCATGATGGCATCCTCAGTCTGGGCAAGATTGCCTTCTATCTGTATAAGAGGATGAAATGGATGAAGTTGTAGGCTCCAAAGGATCCATTTGAAGCAATATAAATATCAAAGTTAAACTAGGAAAGAGCTTCTAACCTTTGCCAGAATATTGTTGATGAGGTTGTTGTGATGTATCTTTGAATCTATGCTCTGAAACAATTCACGAGAATAATCACATTATGGTATAATGGTTACTCATAGAACAGAGCATAAAACAATACACTTGTGTTTAAGTATATGCTGAATCAGAAGTAGACGACACATGAAGATAAATAAACATGGAGGTGCACACCAATGTCTGGAAATAGATAAATGTGTAGTGCATAATGCCCGTTGATGAGTTGGTGGTTGAAATTTTCAATGGTACTGTTTGCACATACTAATAACTACAGAGGCACTACTAAAAAAAAAGTACATAGGTGCCTAGAATTTCTAGAAGACAAGCAAGTGCCATATCGTGACTGCTGAGCAAAGGAAGATATTTTCCCATGAGACAACATTTGTTTATGTTTTCTAAGTCAATGCCCTTCATACAAGAACACAAATTTGCTAATAAGGAAATCCTGTGAGCCATAACTAACAGAAGATAAAGCTAGAAACAAAGTCAAAAAGAGTGTTGTCAATGGATCTTACATTTGGAGAATTACGACGGGTGGTGGCAGTTACCAGCTTTATCCCATGCGAGTTGTCATAAACTGGTGGTTTCCATTCTGCAAGCACTGAACAAAATAGATTTTGTCAGAAACTAGCATTACTGCACCCATTTTAGCCTCAATTATTACAAAACTGGACCTACAACGGCATGAATGGCATTTCCCTCGGAATGATACGGCCACTGTGTCAACAGATATACCATAGCAAGGCAGGCATCAACCAGTACTCTTTGAGTTGAGGTCACATTAACTCATTCATATGGTACGCCAACCTTCACTAGCCAGTGATGCTAGTCACTGTTCATGAGTAGTATTATAACACAACTGATGCTTAAACATGCATGTTCTTGTAATGGCAGCAACAACTGCAGTTATCTGTTAGTTTGTTAGGGTTTGTTAGTAAGATAAGATTAGATCGTTAGTTTGTTAGATCAGGTTGTTAGTTTATTAGATCAGGTTGTTAATCTGTTAAGGTTAGTTGTCCTCAACGCCTATGGCTATAAAGGCAGCTGCGGGTAGAGAGAGAAGGAAGAAAAGGAAGAAGACTAGGGTCTCTCTTCCTGCGCCGTGGGTGAAAGCCGTCCGGCACGGTTCCACAACAATTGGTATTCAGAGACAGCAAAGTGCGTCGCTCTCCATAGCTTTCGCCCATGGCACGGTTCCACAACAATTGGTATTCAGAGACAGCAAGGTGCGTCGCTCTCCATAGCCGGCGCCGTCGATCCTGAGGACGCCACCTTCTCTGCCAAATTGGATCTGATGTTGGCGCAGATCACCATCTTCAACGCCCGCTGCAATCCGACAGCCCCGTTATCTGCCAAACTAGATCTGGCCTTGGCGCAAACAGCTATCATCAACACCATGCTTGATGATCACGACATGCGAATTGCACGTGTGAAGGCAAATTTTGACAATCAAGCTGCAATCTCGTGCTGTGATGGTTTGCTGGCTCCAGTGCCACAGATCATAGCTGTGGAGGACAACAATCCTGATCTAAAGTGCAACAGTCCTGCTATGGAGGATAGCAGCCCTATTCAAGATAACAGCAGCCCCGTCTTGGAGGACAACAATCTTATTTCAGAGGAGGTGAAGCCTGCCTTCGTGAAACAGTTCACCATGCTGCTCTCTGAGGAGCCTGAAGAGAATAGAGCTATCATTGTGGTACCTGTGATTATCCTTGGAAGGTTGATGATCAATGGATCCTTCTGTGCACTTAAAGAAGAAAAGAAATCAGACATTTTTTTATGGGAACCAGGAGAAAGTTGTTTTCTCCCTTAGGAACCAAGAAGAAGGTGCATCTTTCTGTGGGAACCTGGAGGGATGAGCTTTCCGGTACAGCTCGAGGACGAGCTGTCTTTCGCCGAGGGGAGTAATGTTATGGCAGCAGCAGCTGCAGTTATCCGTTAGTTTGTTAGAGTTTGTTAGTAAGATAAGATCAGATCGTTAGTTTGTTAGATCATATTGTTATTTTGTTAGATCAGGTTGTTAGTTTGTTAGATCAGGTTGTTAGTCTGTTAAGGTTAGTTGTCCTCAACGCCATGGCTATAAAAGCAGCTGCGGGTAGAGAAAGAAGGAAGAAAAGGATGCGCCGTGGGCAGAGGCCCCCGGCGCGGTTCCACAACAGTTCTAACATATGTCCATGTGCTGAAATAAAAGAACATATAAAACAAATACACCTTCACTTGACACAAACAAAAGGCATGCAGTCAAAGAATAGAAAATAGGAAGATAGGTACCAATCAAGGTGCATCCATAAAGATTGAAAGCCGGACTCATCCCAGATGTCACCTTCACTTGAGAAACACAGCCAACGAATAAAATAATGGAACAAATCAATGCCAACAAGGTGGTAAAGAACATATTGATAGAAGCGAAAAATTAATGGATCTTGATCTGTATTGAACCTTTTTGCCACGGGTGAGTGTGAGCCTAATATGGGCATTGTCAAACATTCCATTTGCAATTAGAGTCTTAAAAATGGCATCTTTTATCTGCACGGAACATGTTCAAAATGAAACCTCAGTTTAGAAACAGAGAGAAATTGGCTGCTACTTATGCACAACTGAAAGTTAGAAAAACCAAACATTATTATTTATAAGCCAGCAGTACAAAAGGCAACACACTATAAAGTACAACATGTTTTCACTTCAAAACAGGATCTTTTAACCAAAAAAAAATTGCAATAAAATAATGTCATTACGAAGCAGATAAGTAGTTACCCAATCACGACTGGGTATGTTGATGAAAGCCATAGCTTTTGCAGAATCAAATAATCTACATAAGTGAATAAATACATCAGCCATCAAATAGTCATCCGTAGAAAATGGAAATGCAATGCAGAAAAAAGAACTAGATACTGCACCTATCCAAGTGTTCGTTAAGTTTAAATGCTTTTCCATCATATATACGTAATCCTTCCCATACAGCATCACCTCCTTGTACAACTGAGTCAAACACTGAAACCTTTACAAGATAGATGAAAAGAAAGAAGGATGAGGCCAATTTATTTTGGATACATACGGCACATCTTTTAAGTTACTAGCAACATACCTTTGCACTATCACGGGGCAAAAGCTCGTCTCCAACCCAGACGAGAATTTTTTTATTTGCTGGGACAGGAAGAGGAGGGTCAGGTAAGTGTGGTTCCAGGGATCCTACTCTTTTCCTTACTTGGCGCTTCAGCATGTTGTAAAAAGGCAAGGCTTGCTCAAGCAGTTCATAAAATGCGAATGGGAAAGTCTGCAATAAAATAAGAAAGCCTTGGTAACTAAAATCTGCAATATGCAGAGATCACAAAAAAGCGGCATCCATTATAATAAACTTTCAAGAAAGCTTGTTAAAATATTGATAGTTTGTTGGAGTGTTCATTTAATAAATAGATGTTTTCTTCTAATAGGTGCTTCATTTTTCATCAGTCGGCGGCAGCTTTATCGTGAACACAAAGCACTGAGTTAGACTATATTAGAATGCATAAATCTATCTAAAAAAGGATCTAGGATTTGACAAAAATGTACTCTCTCCGTTCTTAAATTGATGTTGTCATTGACTTCTAACAAGAACTTTGACCATTCGTCTTATTCAAAAAAGTTTAATGAATATCATATAGTTTGTTATAATTTACTTTATCATTAAAGGTATTTGAATCACAACTTATAATTTTACACATTTGAAATAATTTTTTGAATAAGATGAATGGTCAAAGTTGATGTTAAAAGTCAACAGTGACATCAATTTAAGAACGGAGGGAGTATTTTGTTGTCTCAGATTGAAAGAAACCACATTTTGCATGTTTATGCCAGACCATACACATGGCATTGTGCTTGATACTTTCGGCGGAAAGAGTACTTCTCAAGGAAGACCCAGCAATAACCATAACAAATTCAAGACCTTGGAAAAGAAAATTCAGAGCATAGAGAAGGAAGACCAAGAATGTTAGTATGGCATCATCAAGAGATCAAGTTTTCCAATTGATGCAAACTAGCCATCAACCACCATAAATAGCATTTCTGTAACGTACAATCTTGAAACAAAAAAAGTTTGTTGCATCAATAAAACAATGACACCAAAAAACATTTGACTTCACAATGCCAAACTACTAACGATTTTTTTGTCTTCGCCCTTTAATTAAATACTTAAGCTTATCTTAGTATGTACCACCAAAGTTATTGTTCTTAAAACAAAATTGCACTATAAGACCACCCTTGTCTCACCTACACCCCTGAACTTGTAATTTACTTCCTAGACTCCTTGAACTTGCCCTTTTTTTTTTTCTGCCGTTGCATGGTTGTCTTGCTTAGCCTCTTGGACTTGCTTCTATTTGTGGGTTTGGTTGAGACAATCGTTCAAGTTCAAGGGATGAAGGATGGAAACAGTAAATTTAAAGATGTAGGCAAAAAGACTATGCAAATTTAAGGGTTTAGGTGAGACAAGCACACAAGTTCCAGGGATTGTGGTGTAAATTTCTTCAAATATTACCATTAAGCTTTTCTAGCATATCCTCTCTAACCAAAGTATAAGTAACCACGATAGCAAGCAATACTTTCAGAATACTAAGTCAAGATAGGTATTAGTGATGCTAAGCTTACCAGAGGATAATGGCGGGACTTTGAGAAACCTGTAGACTTGTGTACACTGCCATACCACCAGGGGGCCCATACACCATCAAAGTCCCTGGGGCCAGCTTCCCATCTATAAAGAGGAAATAATTCAAAGTGAACTAAGAAGCCACAAAGTCTTTATGTCTTACTGTGTACAATCAAAAAACATTCTTGGTCATAGTAAAACTAGTGTAGTTATTAACTTATCATGTCTGATGTAGGCCCTGTTTGGCACAACTTATTTTCAGCTTATTTACAGAAATAAGCAGAAGCTGTGCCAAACAGCAAACTTATTTTACAGCTTATTAGTTCAGCAGCTTCTCAGAATGAACTAAACAGCAGCTTATTTTTCAGCTGTTTTTCACCAGCTGGAAAAATAAGCTGCTTTTTTATTAAGTTCCAGCTGTACCAAACAGGGCCGTACATACTTGAGCATTTGTGGCTGGAAAGGAATGCCCAAATCCTCACAGAGTCCACTCAGGATAGCCTGCATGTGAGGGGAAAACTAACTGAATAAATTGGTCCGCAAATGTTAAAATGACATATAATCTTAACCAATGGACTGAAACAACCAGCCCCTGTACTTCAAGGTATAATATTTAATACTAATAAGTATTGATATCGCTGCCATATTGGCTGATGAGAATAAGTAAAAAAATAAAAATAGCGCCTAAAAGTTGGGGGTTAGAAAGTCACTATTCAAACCAGCTTAACTATACCATGTCAGATAAGACTCAGTATTAGATATATGAATCATAGTTTGGACAATTGTCACAGTAATAAAACCATGAATTAGTCAATTACCTCAGGATCCTTTAGCAGATCATCTGCATCTATCACTGGTGGAGGGCTTCCAACATGACACAATTCACTGTATATTGAGACAAGTTCTCCTATGCCGAGCTCCATGAAGGATGGTGGAACAACTTTATCAAAAGATGGCTGAGATGTATGAAATGGAATGCTATTAGCAGTAGTGATATGGGTACCATGGAATATACATTGTCAGATGAAAGAAATAGGAATCTGCAAACCATCCGGGAAAGAAGCAATTCTGAAAATGATATCTCTGCACACAGAGCTACAACAGACCAAACTGCATGAGAATGCTCAGACAAAGAGGCGGTAAATACCAGGATGTTAAGAGGGTTCCGTATCAGTATGAAATGCTTCCCCTTCTTCATCAAGTCATTTGACAGACCTGGAAGACGTTGCTTTGATATGTGCTATCCAAGAAAGGATATCAGATCAGTGGGTATTTCTAGAAATATTGCCACTCACACACTCAGAAAACTTTTCATTAGCATCTTGAAACCATACCTTGCAGTAACGGTACCTTTTCTCCCCTGGCCCAAAAATCACGTCTTTGACCACCTTATTTCCATCAGGTTCCTGCACCGAGAATCACAAGTTATTTAATTTCTCTGGCAAAAGAAGCATATATGATCATGATACTTCCCCACGATGCGGACTCTGATTAATAAAACTAGCAAGAACCTTCCACATAAGCGATCCTAAACGCACACAGCTATTGGGTTCCAGAGAAAGGTTACCTAAGTGGCATTTACATAAAGGTGGTGCTCTGCAGCTTACTACTAAAAGCTTCACGCACAATTTAAAGACCAGGTGATTCCCCCCATGCATCAAACCATATCAGGAGCTCAAACGAACGGTCGTCTCACCATTTTGGACAGGAGCTCCTCGCGGTATGGCCTGTCGACTCCGGTGACGCGCAGGAAGTTGGCGTAGAGAGGCTCGTCGAGCACCTCCATGTCGTCCCTCTGGAGCAACACACGAAAAAGTCAGTCACCCGCCTACCGCACGGAAACCGACGATCGGACGCACGGCGCGGGGCAGGCATTGGGGTGGCTTCGTTCAGGTCACACCCTCGGTCCCTCGCGGATCGCCGGCTCCGTTGTCTCGCGCACCTGCGGCACGGAACAGGGAAGGAAGGAGCGCGGCGGGAGGGGGGCGACCCGACCCACCTGTGCGAAGGAGTACATGAGGCTGGTGCTGAGGGAGCGCGGCGCCGACCACGCGTGGATCACCACCGGCGCCTCCGCCTCCGCCGCCATTCCTGCTCTAGTGAGGTGGGGATTTGTTTTCTGCCTTGCCCCTTTTGGTTGATTCGACGCTCGGATGAGAAGTGGAATTGGTCCGATGGGGAAGGCTAGCCTATTCGTAGGGGCGGACAGCGCAGACGGCACGAGCGGTCGGCGGCGGGGATCGAAGCGGAGGAGGAGCACGACGATGACTCGACTGCAGGACAGCGCGAGGCATGTCACGACAAGGTTATCGTACGTGTACATGGCTTAAGCAGGAGCATCAATAATTGAGCTTATCCTATTGCTCTCTCCGTCAGGCGCCAACAGCACCACTTGCTTTAATTCAGGAGCCGTTTGATTCGGGAGACGGATCGTATGGACACATCGGCAGTATTAAGATGATTGGTCATGTAATATTCCTTATAACACACTAGAATCTACGGAGTATTGGGAAGTCAGGAATACAGTTCCAGCTAATTTTTAGTGTAGTGGTACTTAGTTTCCCGTAAGAATACCTTCCGAACACGTCCTTAGTAAAAACACAAAAGAATGTGATGTTAGAGCAACTCCAATCCATCTGACATTATAAAATGTTTGTTACTTTTAAATATGAGTATTATTATTAGAAAAAAAATCTCTTTACAATAGGCTCTCTAATATGCCATACTCTTCATCTCAGAATTATTACTCGCTAGGATTGACGAGCTCGTGTCACTCGCAATCGCCCGTGCTCACACGTCCTACGGATGATCCGTGCGCCTCACTACTCTTTTCACATGCTTTTTCTTCCTCCTCTTCATAAATCCCTTACTCCGCAGCGGACATGTTCCCACCATTGCACCTCTGCGTCCTCCTCCCATTCCCCTTTCACGGCCAACTCACGCGCGTCAAATCTAAATGCATTCAAGGAGCCGATGATCTATTTTTCGAACTACATAGACATGCTATTTTGCAGAGAAACCATATATGCTTAGAATGAGATTGTTCGAGCAGGCATCTACCGACATGTTGCTCAATGGAACAATCCGGTTGACAATTTGCGGGTGATGTGGATAGGTTGTTTTGCGGAGACGGACGTTGGTTTAAAATATTAGAGATTCATTTTTCTGCATGTGACCATTCATATTAATTACGAGTACATTTTTAGAAAATGGAATTACGAGTATATGCTAATCTTTACAAAAAATGACCTGTACAAATTCAACAGGAAGAGTTGCGCTGTCAAAACAGAGCAAAAAAAGAAAAATGGGAAGATCACATCTCGATCGTGGATGCCTTTCTCCTCGATCCGTATCTCTACAAAAACAGAACGCCGATTCTTCCTTCCTGCCCTGTGTGTTCTCTGGCTTTACGACGTGCATGCGCTCTTCCCATCTGCGGAAGGGACTGCTATCCTACCATTGTTAGCTCCTGATCTGGTGCTCGCTACCACTCCTGGATCACGCGCGACGGGTGCCGGTAGAGGTCGTATGGCGCCCAGAGGTAGTCCACGGCGCAGGGCCGCCGAGCGTCGAGCCGGAGCCACGGCTTGCCCTTGCCGCTCCAGTGCAGCAGGCTGATGGGGCCCGGGTGCAGCCCGCGGCAGCGTCCCTCGACGTTGTCGCCGCCGAGGCCGTGCTGGTTCCACCGGTGGTCCACGGCCCGGATGTCCCCGGCCAGCACCAGCAGGAACGGCGGCAGCGAGCCCAGGTGGTAGATCCTGCGCCGCTTCTGCACCGCCATCCACTCCTCCACGCGGCGCGTGTACCCGCCGGCGCGCCACTTGCCGACGTCCATGACCATGACGCCCGTGTTGAAGTAGCACGGGCGGCGGCCCCGGAACGTGCGCTTCAGCGCCGGGTCCGCCCAGAACGCGGCCGTGAAGTAGTTGCGGAAGTTGGCGTGGCAGTACTCCGGCGCCGCCACCACGCGCCCGCCCAGGTCCACGGACGCCAGCGCGCGGATGTCGTCCACCACCACCACGTCCGAGTCCAGGTACGTCACGCGCCGCACGTCGGCGGGCAGCGCGTCGGCGAGGTACACGCGCGCGTAGTTCAGCGGCTGGTCCAGCTCCTGCCGCACCGACCGGGAGATGCGCCCGCGGACGCGCGACGGGTCGAAGCGGTACACGCGGAGGTCGAGGAACGGGAACGTGGCGCGCAGCGCCCTGGCGAGGCCGTCGCCGTGCTCGGCCGTGAGGAAGTGGAACACCACGCTCTCCGGGCACGCCGTGTGCTGGAGGATCGAGAACACCGCGGCCATGGTGCCGCGGAGGTAGTTGCCGTCCATCGTCATGGCGATGTCCACCCGCCCGCTGCCGTCCGCCGCGCACTCCTGCCCGTTCCGGAACGCCGGCGCTTCCATGAACACCGGAGGGGACGAGGAAGGAGGCCGCCGGATCATCCTTGCGCCATGGATGCGTGCGCTGCTGACCGCGTGGCTCGCAGCGCCGAAGATGACAACGAAGAGGGCAACGGCAATCTTACAATCATTGAAAGGCATTTGTTCGTCCTCCTTCGCCGGAGAAGGGTCCCAATGCAGGACCGGAGAGCAGGAGAGTGGGGGTGCTGGTAAGGCAGCAGCCCAAGGTGATCACGCTGGCGAAGGTGGAAAGATGGTGGCCGCCCTGATCCGTGGAATGATGGAGGGAGGGTTTAGGAAGGGCGGGAAGCAACCATGGAAAATGGTGGGGAATGGAAGCGATGAATGGAAACCAGAGGAACACAAAGGATGAGGCAGCAATGGAAGATGGTCGGCACGAGTGAGGGGTCCGGAGAGAAGGTAGGAGAAGCACGGATGATGATTACCTGTTGCTGGGGCGGCAGCCTATCCTTGGTTTATTGCTATTCGTGCATCTGGTCCAATGCTGCCTATTCCTGGAGTGTTCTTGTTTCAGAGTTCACTACATGTGCCTAAATCAAGATTATGCCATCTTGAGTTTGCAACACATACAGGAGGCGGAGCATGAGCAAACAACTCAAAAGGAGAAAAACGAAGTGTCACCAGATTCTCTTCTGGATCAAGGGTAAACAAATCATTAAGTTAAGAAATAAAAAGTCGTTATCTAAGCCTGTTACTGTCCGCAATATACCCCACAACATTGGTAAGCAATCACAAAATTGGTATAACTGCAGTAAAAATAATAAAAAAAAGCTGTCCACATAAGGGCACTACAATTCTCCCATATGCAGGGATTCGGGTTTAACTTTAGTACATATCGTCTTCCAGGTAGTAAAACTTAGGAAGTGGGCTTCAAAAAAAAAAAAACTTAGGAAGTGAAAACGCATTAGTTTAAGGGGAATCCTCCACCAGCATATTCAACCTCCTGCCAAGGAAAGGAAAAAAAAACAATCAGTTCAGATAACAAATATACATATAGAGATGACATGAACAGGCGGATGAGACCATCAATCACTTGTTAGTTTCGTTTGTTTTCGCACGTCAGTACTGGTTTCAGATTTTGAACCAAGTTGGTCTACAAGAGCTGTCTCCTCGGCATGAGGATCATAAGTTTCTGGAACGGTGGCGAAGAGTTTCTGACGCCACCACCAGTCTCAGGAAGGACTGAACTCACTTATCATATTAGGAGCTTCGAAAATCTGGAATCTACACAATTTTTATGTTTTGATGGTGCCACTCCCAATCTGCAAGAGTTTGTGTTGCTTACTGCTGACGAGCGGTGGTTGTGGATTTTGGATGGAGCTCGAGGGCTCTACCTCTTGACTACTCCACTTGCTGATAGATAGTCTAGGACTAGGGTTTTTATCGCCTTATGTTCTTCATAGGCACGTGTGTAACTTAAAAGCAGGCAGACATGCAATGAGTGTGTGGGGTGCATTGTAGGGGCTCTCCCTCTTTTTCTTCTTAATGTAATGATGCGCAGCTCTCCTGCGTGTTTGAGAAAAAAGATCACATAGATCCAAATGACAACAGTAATTGGCTAACTATGTGTTACTGGACCTATTTCTTGGGCGGTGTTGACATGGGTGGTAAAATAGTTTGTGGTAATGTGTTAAATTTGAAGTAGTAGAGTCACAGCCACAACATTGCACACCGATCAAAGCTGCATTTTGGCATGTTTTGCTGGCAGCGATAGCTGGTAGGTCAATGGTGGAGATATTACTACTATTGGAAGTTATGCAAAGCTACATGTTAACCATGCCTCACAGTGACAACTTTCATTTTTCAAACAAGACAATTTTCCTTATGACTGGCCAGTATAATTTTTCGAGTCAATACATAGGCCGCAGCACCTATTGATGAGAAGGGGTTGTATCGAAAATCTTACTAGCAATTCACAGGTGAAGCAAGCAGCGACAAGCTTTAACAGTTTCTAAAACATTGATCAGCACTTAATGGCATGCCATAAAAAAGTAATACACTTCGTACATTGCTAACAAATGCAACAAAAAACTAACAAAATAAAAAACAATTGAACAATTACTTTGAAACCAGCTTATAAAATCCAAGACGATTGAATAGGGCCATGTTCAAACTCAACAGAAGCCAGAAGTTAGGAGGTATAAACAACATACCCGAGCAGGAGGCAGCGATGATACCCAATCAGAGGGATTTGTTGGAAGAAGACCCAATGTATTAAGCTGTAGAAGCAGTGGTCTTAATTTCCTGGACTGCTTATGGAGATATAAGATTATTCTGATTAACTAATGATGTTTCTTACCTTCCATACACCCAGACCCATGGCAGCGAAGTTGAGAGCAATAAAGAGCAATTTGGGAGCAAGAGTATCCACTCTGGGGTCCTTAAACGGTTCAAAAACTGCAAAAATGTACATATCGCTCTTAAGAGAAAGCTCAATAAGTGGATTGCAAGGACACATAGGTTATCACAATATTTTAGTATGATTGCTCGACCTAAAGAAACCCTTGGCGCATACTTAGCTCGTAATCAGAATAATATGATATGTCTCCAAGAGGATAAAAGCAAAATAGAGTGTAGCACAAGTATTATTGCCCTTTCCCATTTATAATATTAATGAAATCATAACAGTTATCTACTGGTTATAGTCCATAATACATTCCATTCAATTGTTTTCATGAAGCAGTTTGAAATATATCACCACATCATAGACCACAAACAAAGGAAAGACTTGTGTGCCCTATAATGTACTGTATTACAAAACAATGTAATTTCATACTATATTATGGTGCTCTGTATGGTCCATATTATTTGACCACCAACAAACACAGAATGAATATCTAAAGTGCCATTCAACATTCAAGTGAACCCTTGAGGTATTCTGTTACTAGCTGCATTGTCATAACTCATAATTTATGTTCGTGTGTTATTTGTATTACACTGCTTTACAGAGTAGAGACTCAAAATTCCATGTCTGCAATCAGTAACAACTTTCAAGTGGTCACAAAGTGATATTAACACTACATTCCTAAATGGGGCCTAACATAACTGAAAAAAACAAAAACACCCATATAATGTGCTTGTAGAATACCAATCCGAACAACAAACTTATGTCTGAAGAGGTAAAAGCTATGACTTAAAGTAAAAAAAATGCAAGTCAAATATGAATATTTAGTCTTGCCATGTGCTGCCATCTATGTTGCTCCCCCCAAATATCAGCTTTACTGTAGAACAAAGCAACATTAAAGCTACACTATGCTCTATTCTGGCACTCAGCTTCTCCGTCTTCTTTATTGCAAATTGGCAATGGTTCTAATATATAAGATACAGAGTTTTATTGTAAAATAATATATATTACAAAATTAGCAGCACTAATTTTAGGAACGATTAACAAGACCCCATATTTAAATTGGCTGCTGCACAAGGTTTCAAAATGTAAGGCATTATCTTATTTCATGCTGTTGCATAATAAACCTAATGTTACTCGCACATCCACAATAAATAACATAAACACACATGGACGATCAACAGTTAAAACTGAATTGATTAAATATGGATATGAACAAGTATGTCCGAATATGCAGCCAGACAGACTGAAAAAATTGATTGTTTTCACTAATAAGGTAAATACACAAGCAAATTAAATTGCTGGAGTGTAAAATTAGTAGCCACAGTGACAATTCACTTTGACAGATGTCAGTTAGTACCTTTCCCGACAGATCGAAGAGCACTGAGGGGCTGCCACAGAGCGGAGAAGGTGATTCCAATGCTGAACAAGTGGACCGTGCTCCCAGCCATCCACATCATGAAGCCCATCATCATTAGGTTCTTGAACGGTGCCTGCGCGACCTCCCACGCTTTCTGCTCACACCAACGAGCAAACATGGGCGATCAGCCGAGGCTACGAAGCGTCGAGATCTGGATCATGCAAAAGCTAGTGGCCAAGTCGCACTAATTGTATCCTGGATTCGCTGAAATTACAACGCGTGGGGGATCACGAACGAACGAACCTGCGCCTTCCATGCGGCCTCGGAGTCCTTGCGCTGGCGCGCGCCGGCAGCATCGTCCTGCGGCAAAGAGGAACCCCTTTAATCCCGGCCTCCAAGATCCAAGCGAGGACTAAAACAGTGGAAGAGAAGGGAGGTTTACCGCGTCGGGAGCGGATCTGGTGAAGCCGGGAGGGTCGGGGATGGCGGATCCGGAAGAGGAGAATGAAGAGTCGTGGAGCTCCACTGCCCACCGGCGGGCGAGTCCCTTGCCCTTCTCCATCGCCGGTTACTGCTGCACGGAGATACGACCTGCTCCTCCGCCGGCTTCGGTGTTGATGTGTTGCGTGTGTGGGCTCAACTGCTCTGTCCGGGAGCCGGTGATTTTTCTTACGTGGTCCTTACGATGACTACATTTCCACTGATTGGTCCGTGAAGATCTAGGTTCGGTAATATCAGCTATTTGTAGTATTCATCCTGTTCAAAAAATTATTTAATTATGTGAACTTATTAGAGTAAATTATGAATAGTCCAAAGCATTAATGTAACACTTCATGTTTCTGAATAAAAAAGCAACTTTGTTCATGTTCGAAATTCTGAAATCCAAGCTCAAAAGAATTTATTAAAAAAAAACCAATTTCGAGCTAGTTCAAATTTAAGTTTGAATTTCAAAATGCGAGTTCAAAGTTTTTCAATGAAATGTTGCAAAACAAAATTCTCTTTGGAAAGCTTTTATAACAACTTGAATTTTTGAAGTTTTCGTAAAAATGTTATCTGAGGTTTACATGCTCTAAATAAATTAATTTCTCTAAAAAGATTGTCTGTCTTTAAAATTTAATATAATTTTATTTGTTTCGATTTTGAAGTTGACCCCAAAATAAAAAATTGTTCCTTCATAAATGTTTTACCATTCTACCAAATTTCAGAATTTTTGGAGCTCGAAAAGTATGCATTTCGGATTAAAAATAGAGAGCAGCATTGGAATTCAGAGAAAATTTGGGGAAAAAGAAAAACTCCCTGCAGGCCCCACTTGTCAGCCGGACTGCATCTCTCTTCTTCTTCCTCCTACCGCGAGCTGCCACGGCGACGGTACAGATACCGAGTGGCCGCGCCTTACTCGTGCATGGATGCCGCGCACTCCTCGGCGTGTCTCGCTCCATTCATGGCACCAAGTAGTACTCTGGCCTCGCGCTCTCTCTCTCTCTCATTCCTCTCTGAACTCGACCGCCACCCCTCTCTCTCACGTAGCCGCTGTGGAGCACCTTGCCGGAGCTGTCCCCGGCCATCCCACTCGGCCACGAGCTGCGCCTCTTCCTCCTCTAGTGCCCCATCCCCTCATCACGCCCCTTCTCCGACCCATCTCGCCTGCTTGCGATTCTTCCCCAAAAACACGAGCTCTTCAAGTCGCCATGACGTGTCGGCCAAGTCCACTCTCTCCGGGGAGTACCTCCCAAATCCCTTCTGGCTCCTTGTATTGTTGGAACTGCCGCAGCTCATTGACCAAGAAATCAGATCGATTTTTGGTTCTTTGTTCAGGGAATCGGGTTTTTCGCCGGCACTTCCACTGGAGCTCGAGAAGGCCACTGTGGACAGATCGTCTCCAACCCCTTCGTCGACTTCTGCACCCGTGCCACTCCTCTGTGTGTCTCCGCGAAGCTCATGGTGAAGTCGCTGTTCGGGTTCGTCAGCAGAAACGTCGCTCGCCACCGGACCATTTCTGGTGAGCACATCATCACGGCGACCACCCCTTTGGACCCCTCGCATTCTCATCGAATGTTTTGTATTGAAAATGTTGCCCGAGACTGCCGGCTGCCGTCCCCTGGCGAGGGCACCGCTGCGCTGTCGTCCCGGCTGCCATGGCCGGCTGGGCCGAACGCGCTCTGTGCGCTGGCCCGTGCCCCCCCACCCCCGCACAGGGCCATCTGTGGCCGCCTGTTATGGGCCACAATGTGACCAGGCCAATACGGCTGAAAACTTTAGTATTTTACAAATTGATTTATTAAATAGTCCAGAAATATGTTCAATATTCAAAAATTTGTAGGAAATTTATTATAGCTTAAAAAATTATGAACTAAATTTTGTTAGGATCCTCTCAACTAGAACAATATTCTGAAGCTAACTATTATTCATTTTATGCGTAAAATTAATTTAAATAATTTAGATCATATTATGAGTCCTTAATAATTAATGCATTATCATTATTTCTTAGCATAAAAAAATCTTAAAAAGTTTAATTTTCTGTTTCTTTATTCAAATTTTATATTTTTATATTTTAGAAAATATTTATATTTATTTTCATTAAAAACACTTTTGTAAATGTTTTATTTTGTTTAAATAGTATTTAATTCATTATAAATCCATTTAATTTTAATAAATCTTAAAAAATTTACTCTTATGTTTATTTAGTTAAATTTTGTGCTTGAAAAGAGTTTTGTATTTAATTTAATCACAAATAATTTTACAATGATTTATGGAGTTCAAATTTTAAATCCCTATAATTTTATTTGATTGTAACAAAGCCCAAAAATTTCTCAAAAATTCAACTATAACCTTTTTGATTTTATGAATAACTTAAATTATACTTTATGTTTTTGAAAACCATTTTAAAGAAGTTTTATAACTAAATATTATATCTTTTAAAAATAAAAAGCTGTCATTGCATGTGATTTTATTTAAAGTTAAACATCATTATAATCTCTTTCTTTATATATCTTTCATGTTAGGACCCAACCCATCCAAAGAGGATCGTTCCTTTGACAAAGGAAGCTAACTGTAAGCAAGCTCCAGATAAGCCTCGGTGCATTAACTCTATTTTAAAGTTTTATTTTATCACTATAGATTGTATAGCTAATGTATTGTGCATTAAGTTGTAGGAGTTGTTTGGAACCCTAGAATGCATGATAGTACCAATTACCTCTATTGAGTATATGTTGGTATAGGTAACTCGATGTAGAGCTAGGTTATGAGTTTTAATCAACGATAGAAGTCGAGTGAATAAAAAACCTCACTCGCGAGATTATAGATTAGACTTTATCACACACTTGAATAAACTTGAGACCGAATGGAGATAGAGTATAGGAGGGATTGAGAAGACTGAGCCTTCACGGTGGTAGCCCTGTCTGTGTCGGTTAAGGACCGATTCGAGTGTGACCCTGTTGAGTAAGTTTGAACAATACCGAAGGCATATTGGAGACATAGGACCCAGAAAACTGATGTAGCTCGATACCGTAGCGGTTGGACGTAACCTTACCTCTCCTTCGGCGGGGAGTAGAGAAAAGCCTTGGATCTAACTATAGATGCACCCGAAGCGGTGATCGCATGAAGGATCATATGCTTGGGAGAGGTGCGCGTCGGACCGACCTTATAGTATTGTTGTGAAAGGTGGTCACGTGCGGCTTCTAGGAAGCGCGTACGTGTCGTGTATTTTGGGTTTTTTCTAGCTGGTGTAAATTGATTATAATCGTTACCTCTCACAGTAACGAGTACCGCTTGTTCACTGTGTCATGTTATAGTAATAACTAGACTAATAATAATGATAATATGATTTGTTTGCTTAGTTATAGGTAATTGTTTGACAACCATAATTGTAGTAGATAATAGTGCAAATTAAATTTATTCTTCCTTGTACTTAATTAACTGTTAAAATTTGAAAGTAAAGATTCACTGTTAGTGCCATATTTTATGTAAATGGCCATTTTCTGAGTCAGCCTCATTATATCCTTGGAGTCGATTGTAGTTGGTCATGTTGACGGGTAAGACTTGCTGAGCATTTGAATGCTCAAGGCTTGACTCTCTGTGGTTTTGTGTAGGTGGTCTTTCTCTCCTTTGGACCAACTGGCAGAAACAACTTTCAAGGTGGCTATGTCCCTTCGGAGCCTTGCTCGCCGCGCTGCTATTTGTGTGTTGCTAGAGGATGCATCGTATGGGCTCGATGGCATTTTGTGCATAGTCTATAGAAGACCTTAATTCAAGTTATTTGCTTTCGCGTTTTTAAAAATCTTTATTTTATGAATTTAAGCAACAATTTATAGTATATTTTATCGTGTTTGAATTGTACTCTTAGTCCTCGCTCCGCCGAGTGACACTCGATAAGATCTTATGCTCGATGGATCGTCTCTTCTGTGGTAAACATTTGAAAATCAGGAAATACATTATTTACCCAAAAAAACCTTTTGAACAAATAATTCATGAATGCTCCCTTTTTGTTCAATAAAACATGTTCACAAGTTCTGATGAGAAAGAAAAGCAAACCTTAAATGTCTGGTATAAAAGCAACTCCAACAGATATATATAATTCCAGTATGTAAAAGAAGGTTTAGGTAGGAGCTAAATCTGCATGAGTAGTCTAAAAAAAAGTCTAATTCCAACAGATCGTAAATAATTTAAACATGTCGTATGTGGCTCATGGGCTAGTTTTTAGCTGGCTCGTTTCTAAATTAGGTTTATTCACAACAATCGTACCTGTATCGACGGCAAGAAATACTCATATTTCATCATCTGATCGTGGAGAGGCAGGGCTGCTACGTGACCTGCGCCCCTTGCGCACATACAACACCGTCCTGTTTCGTGGTGCTGTTTCTTTGTTATGTTTCTGCGTGACGAGCAGCAGGTGCAACTCGACTTGGCACTGGAGATTGACCCTGGCGCGGAGGATCTGCACGCGCAGAGGAAAAACACATGCCGGTGCGATGGATAGGTAGACCAAAAGCGTAGTCAAATGTGGGTAGTTGATAGGGTGAAATTGGGGATAGTTAAATTTGAGTAGCTGATATAGGTACTTGTTGGTCGAATGTTATTTTTATTTTTAATACTTAAATCAGTGATTAGGTATTTCGTTTAGACCATTGTTGGAGTTGCTCTAAGACAACTTGGTGTGCTCATTGCATTCGCAATATATTTTTTTATTTCTTACGTTAAATAAGACTATTACTTTCAGAATTTATGTATACCTTTGTCCCAGTTTTTTATGCAATAGAGTCTAATTGGTGCAACAAAATGCTAGTAATACAGATGTACTATTTTTTTTTTTTACATTTGCCACTAGAAGTTCTATTTCTGATATAGTTTTACAATTTCCACTAGAAATTCTAATTTTCAGTAATAGATGTCAACAAATGATTGTATTCATATTAGAAATTTCCCTTTTCATCACTGTTATCATTTTAATATTTAATTCATAGCTTTGTATAAGAATATTAGTTTGGGCACTTTTCCAAGACTGCTAGGGATAATTGCAAGTATTTTACAACTTCAGAAGATATTTTTTTCTTGTTGCTCTGCACCTGTCGTCTTCTGCATATTTCAAGCGGAGTATATGATTTTTACACAAGCTCATTTTGGTAACCTACACAGTGAGTTTGATTCATATTTATTTGAAAACTTTGTTGAACGACACTGCCTTTCAAACTTAAACGGAATTTCAAATGCAACATAGTTACATGAAACCATTTGAAATTTTTAGTTTTGCGTGCGTGCTACATGCGTTAGACATTTTATTTAGTTTACATATATTTGAGTCCATTTTCAATATACACTCTAATTTTCTCAATATTGTATGCATTTATTTTTATACATAGATCTAGCTTGTGCTTGATCTTATGATAGCACGATTCAAGGTTGAAATGCTTTATTAGAGCTAGGAGTAATCGATTTACAGTTTTAAGGTTATTACATCTGAATGCTTCTGAAACCAGTTGTGGAGACCAAATAAACCTGTTCAGCTTTCTCAAGAGTCAAGAACTCCAGATGATCTCTGTCTCGTTTGTGTGAACTGACATGAATACATTTTATTTGCCCTGTAAAGATGACTAACCTTAGTACATACTCCGTACATTATATTTCCTCCGTCCCAAAATAAGTAATATTTTTATTTTTTTAAAATCAACATTTGACTGTTTATTTTATTTAAAACATTTATGAAAACACAAAAATAAATAAGTTAAACTTAAAGTACTTTTAATAATAAAATATTTTCAATTTAAATAAATAATATTTTCAAAATTTTTCTAAATAAAATAAATGGTCAAAAATAGATGGTTGAAACTTATTTTGGAACGGATGGAATACTAAATATAGTGTCATTTTTCTTTTTGGAATAGCAAGAATGATTTTCATGTGCTTAACTCAATAACCAATGACGATGCATCCACGAACAAGATGCCGGCCGGTAGCTGATTATTTTCTTGAGGCTTTGATGATGTCTTATGTTCTTATTAAAGGATGATACCATCGCTTCATGGCCTGCGGCAACGGGCGATACCTTGATTAGTGTAATTCCATGTAAACGTATGTCAAGCTTTCTTAACGACGAAGGCAAGCAGCTCGGGGAAGACGACGAGCAGCAACACCGAGGCAGCGACGACGAGTCGACGACGATGGAATTCTTCCTTGAATAACTGGCGTGTGGACCCCAACTATGCGGCCCCGCTCTAACGACTACAGGGCGCGTTCACCTCGCTCGTCCGCCCTATTTATACGTGCCCGTCACCTCATCGTCCCTCACCGGGAAAATCTCCGCCACCATTTCCATTCATTCACTGGTTCGTGAGAAGGGAGTGAGCTTCTAGAGAGAAGCGAGGCAGCATGGCCGCCTGTTACGAGGTGGAGGTCGCCGTGAACTCGGCGCGCGAGCTCAAGAACGTCAACTGGCGCAACGGCGACCTCAAGCCGTACGTGGTCCTCTGGGTGGACGAGGGCCCTAAGTGCTCCACCCGCGTGGACCTCGACAACGGCGAGAGCCCGACGTGGGACGACAAGGTCACCGTCCCGCTCCCGCCGCATGCCCGCCTCGAGGACGCCGTCCTCCGCGTCGATGTCGTCCACGCCAACGCCGCCGACGGCGTCAAGCCGCTCGTCGGCTCCGCGCGCCTCCCG